>PVJI01004248.1:0-111186 GCA_004026765.1 Micronycteris hirsuta | reverse complement strand
GTATCTGCACACAAAAAGATGAAGTTGGGCCCTATTTTACAACATGCACAAAAACTCGCCAAAATGGGTCAAAGACGTAACAACTAAAACTATAAACCTTTTAGAGGAAAACACAGGTCAAATCTTCACAACACTGGATTTGGCAACAAGTTCTCAGATATGACACTAAAGGCATAAGCAACAAAAGAAAAAATAGGCAAATTGGACTTTATGAAAAATTTTGTGCACAAAAGACATCATCACAGTAAGAAGCACCCCAAAATGGAAGAACAAATTTGTGAGTCACATGTCTGATAAGGGACTAATATACAGGGTATGTAGGGAACTCATAACACTTAATATCGAAAAACAACTCAATTCAAAAATGGACACAGAAATTGAATAGACATTTCTCCAAAGAAGATATTTAAATAACCAATAAGCATACGGAAAAGTGTTCAACATCACCAATATTTAGGGAAATGCAAATCAAAACTATAATGAGATACTGCTTCATACCCTTTAGACTGACTACTGCCAAGAAAAAACAGAAATTATCAAGTGCTGGTGAGGCTGTAAAAAAATTGGAACACTTGCGTGCTTTTGGTGGGATTGTAAAATGGTACAGCCGCTGTGGAACACAGTATGACAGCTCCTCAAAAAAATGAAAATGGAGTTACCACACGATCCAGCAAGCCTACTTCTGGGTGTCTACCCAGAAGAACTGACCGCAGGATTGCAAAGAGGTGCATGCACATCCACGTTCACAGCTGCATTATTCGCAACAATTAAAAGGTGAGAGCTACCCAAGTGTCCATTGGCGGATGAATTAATAAGCGAAACTGTGCTATATATCTGCAATGGCATATTATTCAGCCTTAAAAATGAAATAAATTCGCCTGGCTGGTGTAGCTCAGTGGATTGAGCGCGGGCTGGGAGCCAGAGGGTCCCGGCTCGATTCCCAGTTGGGGCACATGCCTGGGTTGCGGACCGGGTCCCCAGTGAAGGCCATGTGAGAGGCAACCATACATTGCTCTTTCTCCCTCCCTTCTCCTCTCTCTAAAAATAAACAAAATCTTAAAAAAAAAAAATGGAAGAAATTCACGTGCTACAATATGGATGAACTTGGAGATAGCATGATAAGTGAAATAAGCCAGTCATGAAAAGACAAATAGTGTGTGACTCCACTTATATGAGGTACTTAGTAGTTAAAATCACGGAGACTGAAGATGGAATACTGGCCGCCAGGGCCAGGGAGGGTGGGTGGGGGCCAGGGTTTAGTGGTGCAGGGTTTCAGGTGAGTAAGTTGGAAAGGGCTCTGGAGTGGGTGGTGGTGACAACAGTGTGAGTGACTCAGTGCCACTGAGCTGTACTGGAAAAAATGGTTAAGACGAAAAAAATGGTTAAGATGATGATAAATTTTATGTTATGTATATTTTTTACCACAGTTGAAAAGAAGTAAGAAAGAGAAGAAAAGTGATAGGAAGAGGGATAGTGAGATTAAAAGGAAAGGGAAGGAAAGAGAGAGGAAGGGAAAGAAACCATCGTCCACCAGACCGTGAGGTGAGGAAGGCAACGGGCACCTGCTAGGAAGGTCTGAGGTGCCTGGGTCCTGCATTGTGGGTCTGGCCACAACCTGGACTCCTGGGCACCCTGTTGCGTGCCTGGTCTTGCTCTGGGTCAGTCAGAGTCAGTGAAGACAAAGGAAACAATGTGTGGTCGTTGCCACTCTGTGCCATGCTTAGGGTGAGGGGCTGTTGTGGACATAATCATGGGGACTCTCCTCTAGGCCTGTCTCCTGCCCCGAGGCCCCCACGACCAGGGAGATGGAATGGAGGGGAAAAGACCCTCTGGCAAGGGAAATGTTGTTGGGTGCGTGCTGGAACCTGGCCTTTAAATAGAGCTGCTCTTCCTGGGCACACCTCCCGGGTGTGCGCTATTCTAGAGCTCCCCAGCATGCACCCCCACTGCCACATTCAGCTTCTCAAAGCCCAGCCCAAACTTGCCTGCTCAGCCCAGTGGCCCACAGTTTTGACTCCACATATCGCCTGAAGTGCTAGGGCAGGACCACTCATGCCACACCAGCTTTGGGCCCAATCTACTCCCATCAACCAGGCGCCAACCGCCTTGCCAAGATAAGGGAGGTAGGCCACTCTTGCCAGAGTGGTGGTAGCCTGGGTTAAAGAAAATAAGTCTATGTGAAGAAATACATGGGATAGAGTCCTACTTCCTCTCCTTCCCTGTACCATTTCACTCCCTGCTTCAACTCTAGAAGAACGTGTTAGTTGGACAAAGGCAGGGTGGGTTGAAAGCCACATGTAACAGTCTGTTAGATTATTCTGCTTGTCACAGAGACTTAAAACAACAGAAGCTAAAATCAGATAGAGGTTTCTTTCTTTTGGATATTAATGTCCAGTGTTGGCAAGGCAAAAATGTTCCGAGTTTTAAGAATCCAAATTCTTTCTCTTTCTCTCTGTTTCACCATTCTTGGGGTTCTACCTTATAGACCAAGTTGGCTGCTCAAGCTCCAGTCATCACATCCACATTCCAGCATGTTGAAAGAAAAAGACATCAAGCAAGGCACATTCTTTCCCTTGAAAGTACTTCCTGGAAGAGATACTGTATCTTACATCCCATTGAGTCACGTGGCCACACCAAGCCCAAAAGCATCACTGGGTGATGGTCTGTTGTGTTTATTCTGGGTTACCACAGGTTCTCTTGTACTGTTCACATCTCCTTGTGTTGCAGATTGGGTGGGAGAGAGTGGTGACTTAGTGCTGGGCTGTGGATTTGTATTTTGGCTTACCACTTGGAAATGGAGAGGAGGAGGCCATTGGGGAGAATTGACTAACACACAGCTGCCATCACACCCGAGAATGGGGTAGTGTTCGAGACTGACAGGCTCATTTGGATTCCGGCAGCAGCTGCAGTGACTCTCATCTTTCATGGCTCTCCTTGCTGTCTTCTTTTCATTTCTGGAAACATGGTTTCTGAAGTGACTGACTCCACTGCCATCATCGGGTGTTCAATGACATGAAAGTACGCAAGCTGTGGACCTCGCAGGAGGGGAAGAATCACTAGAAGGCCTGGGCGAGGACAAGAAGAGCACCATCCTGGAGAAGGGCAAGGAGATCCTGGTAGGTGACGCGGGCCAGGCTGTCATCAACCTTACACCACCTTTTCCAAGAGGCTGCTGGCCCTGGCTGGTGTGGCTCAGTGGATTGAGCCTGGGCTGTGAACTGAAGTCACCAGTTCGATTCCTGTCAGGGCACATGCCTGGGTTGCAGGCCAGGTTCCTAGTAGGGGGTGCATGAGAGGCAACCATATATTGATGTTTCTCTCCTTCTCTTTCTCCCTCCCTTTTCCTCTCTAAAAATGAACAAAATCTTTTTTTAAAAAGAGGCTGCTGGACACAGTCTGCCACTTTGCTCTCAATGATGCAACCTAGGAGACTGAGGGGAACAAGAAAGGGACCTGCTGTTTGTTTCTGTGCCCCTAAGTCTTCACCCCTAAGATCACTGTCAGCTCCAAGGACTCCATTGAGAAGCTGACAGGAATCAAGCTTGAATTGTAAGCAAACTGCTCCGAGAAGGTCAAGGACTCTGCATCCTGGCAGAGAAGCTGGAGGCTGCGCCCTGCTCTCCTGGAGGGCAAGCCTTTGTGAACCTCCCCCAACCCCTTGTCTGGAGCATCTGCCAGCCCAGGCCTGCCCCCAGGGGTTGCAGGTTGCCCCTTCCACCAGAGCAGAGGGGCTGGGGGATCCCAGCTGGGGAAAGGCCATCCCTTTGCCTCACTTGGCCCCCACACTCCCAGCCGTCTTCCTCCCTATATCCATGACAGTTGTGGCCTTCCCAAACATCTTTACATCTTTTGACTCTTCTTGGGTTGAAGCAGACAAAGGTTTTCCAAGATGCCCCAGTTTGGGGGCTATGTTTGTTTAACCACAGCCTACCTTTCCCATGCTGCCAACCTGTAGCTTCACTGGTGATCCTGCTGGCCTACCACGTTCTGTGCACAGCTGGATTGTTGTGGAGACGATCCCTCCCCTTTCTCCTGGTCTCTGCCACTCATGGAAGCAGAGCCAATAAGGGACTGTCAAGTCAAGATACACAGGACAACAATGTGTTTAAGTGTAGCTCAGAGGAGAGATTTTACAAGGGTCTGTAAGTCCTCCAGTCCCTCTCAGGCCTCCCCCACACCAGCTCATGCACACTGTGAGGAGGCGTCCTTCCTGAGGTGGAAGACATGCTCAGGCTCAGTCTTACCTGCGTACAACCTGCATGACTCCCAAAATGCCCTTTACATCAAATTTGGTGTTTGTGGTAGGAGGATCTCAGAATATCTAAATTTTACATTGTCATTTCATTAGAATACCCAGTTCTGCAAGATCATAGCAGGAGTAGCTTGGACCATATGAAATTGCTATATTTATGGGTCAAAAGCAGCTGAATATTGGTGGTTCACCTAATAGCTACTAAACAAATGTCTAGCCACTCAAGCACTTCTGCCTTCAGGAGAGAGCGGGGAGGGGCTGATACATGTGTTTTTTAGTTCACTTCAATTCCGTATCATTGATTTCACACCTCTCCAGTTTTGACTTACATTTTGACACTCATGTCGAATTTGTGATGGTTGCATTGGCTCAGAACAGGTCGAATTGACACACGTTTCACCATTTACATAGCTGCCGTCACGAACTTCGGATAGTTTGGTCATATGTCCTCCTGCTATGCTCATCACCCTGGTTTACTGAAGAAGTTTTGGTCTCTGGATGAAATGAGGCTGGTAGTTTCCCTGATCACAGCACCCCACCAGCCAGTGACCCCTCTATTTTACTTTTCTCTCTCCTTCCTCCAAGGAGTAGAGATATAAGGGGATCTATAGTATGGAGACAATGTGACAAAAGTGAAGTCAATTTGTTATTTGTGGTTTTTTTGTTTTTTTTTTTTAGGTTCAATTGTTGATAGTTGTGAGTTTGTTGTCATTTTAGTGTTCATATTTTTGATCATCTTCTTTTTCTTAGATGAGCCCCTTTAACATTTCATATTATAAGGCTTGATGATAATGAACTCCTTTAACTTGACCTTGTCTGGGAAGCACTTTATCTGTCCTTCCATTCTAAATGATAGCTTTGCTGGATAGAGTAATCTTGGATGTGGGTCCTTGCCTTTCATGACTTCAAATACTTCTTTCCTGCCCCTTCTTTCCTGAAAGGTCTCTTTTGAGAAATCAGTTGATAGTCTTATGGGAACTCCTTTGTAGGTAACTGTCTCCTTTTCTCTTGCTGCTTTTAAGATTCTCTCTTTATCTTTTTTTTTTAAGGTTTTATTTATTTATTTTTAGAGAGAGGGGAAGGGAGGGAGAAAGAGAGGGAGAGAAACAGCAACGTATGGTTGCCTCTCACATGGCCCTCACTGGGGACCTGGCCTGCAACCCAGGCATGTGCTCCAACTGGGAATCGAACCGGGACCCTGTGGTTCCCAGCCCATGCTCAATCCACTGAGCTATACCAGCCAGGGCTCTCTTTATCTTTAATCTTGGGTAATGAAATTATGATGTGCTTTGGTGTGTGCTTCCTTGGGTCCAACTTCTTTGGGACTCTCTGAGCTTCCTGAACTTCCTGGAAGTCTATTTCCTTTGCCAGATTGGAGAAGTTCTCCTTCATTATTTTTTCACATAAGTTTTCCATTTCTTGCTCTTCCTCGTCTCCTTCTGGCACCTCTATGATTCAGATGTTGGAATGTTTCAAGTTGTCCCAGAGGTTCCTAAGCCTCTCCTCATTTTTTTGAATTCTTGTTTCTTCATGTTGTTCTAGTTGGATGTTTATTTCTTCCTTCTGCTCCAAACCATTGACATGAGTCCCAGTTTCCTTCCCATCACTGTTGGTTCCCTATATATTTTCCTTTATTTCACTTTCATAGCCTTCACTTCTTCCTCTATTTTGTGAGCATACTCAACCATTTCTGCAAGCATCCTGATTGCCAGTGTTTTGAACTCTGCATGATAGGTTGGCTCTCTCTTCATCGCTTTGTTCTATTTTTGGAGCTTGGATCTGTTCTTTCATTTGGGCCATATTTTTTTGCCTCAGTGCACCTGTTAGGTAGTAAGGGGTGGAGCCAGGGCATGGCAACCCTCTTTGCTGCAGTTGTGGCTCTGCATGTTGGAGAGGGGTCTGAGAGGGAACATTTCCACTTGCTCAGATCTTGGACAGCTTTTAGTCATTTCCACAAGCAAATTGGGCCCTTCTAGTGCTGATTCCTGGGTGAGTGGATTTGTGTACATTCTAGGGCCCTGTGGGTCTCTGCAATGAACTTTCCTGCGAGGCTGGGAGTTTCTCTCACTACTGCAACTCACACAGATTTTTACAGTTAGAAGTTTTGAGGCTTTATTTACCAGTGCTGGAATTCTGGGTTGTGTGGTCTGTATCACTCCCCAGTTGTTCCTCCCAGTTTATCCACACACAAATGTAGGACTGCCAAGTCCACCAGCTGCTGCCTCATCTGGTGGGCAAGTGCTGCCTCGCCCACCCCAGTCCTCCAGCCGTCGCCTTGCCTCGCGTTCTCTCTGCCCCTGCTGCCCATCTCCGGCCCTCCTACCGGTCTGGATGAATGTTTCTTCTTTCACTCTTTGATTGTTGGACTTCCATTCAGTTCAATTTTCTGGCAGTTCTGGTTATTTTTTGTTTTTAAATTTGTTGCTGTCCTTCTTTTGGCTGTGTGAGGAGGCAAACTGTATCTACCTACACCTCCATCTTGGCCAGTAGTCAAAATTGAAGTCAATTTGAAAGCAAATTGTAGGAATCTTTGTGGGAAGCACAAAGTCTCTAAAAACCTGATCTAAGTCCAATTTTTAAAAATTGAGGGTATAGAATGAGGGTAGGATCAGGGAGTAGAACACATGCTACTAACTAGAATGGGAACCTAGGAGCTCCCAGGAGGATGGGCAGGAGCCATATGGGCAGGAGCCATATCTGAGCCATTGCTGGATCTTGGAATCCAGTGTAGGGCCTGACAAAGAGTGATCTAGTATAGTTAGCATCTGCTGAACAAATATTGAAGGTCTTATCCAATGGTAAATTCCATGATTGTACTAAGAAGGAGAGAAGTAAGGAATAGACTGGATTTTCAGGATCTTTGAGTTTGAATTGCAACTCACATCAGTGAAAAGTCCTGGATAGATCCATAAGTTTCAGGCAGAACTTGATCCAGCTATGTAAAGGGTGTCTGGCACCAGATTCAATTCTCTCAATCACTTGCCTCTGCTTTTCTCTGAGTTGCCTTTAGTCTCAGGGAGGCTCCTCATGAGGAGCAGAGACTGACAGCCCAACAGCTGAGCAGCCCTGACAGAAAGGAAGCTGATCTTCCCTCCAGTTCTAGAATAGGGAACATGCGTCAGGAAGCTTAAAATAAGTGAGGTCCAACCTGTAGGTTAAATAAAGAAAAAACAAATCGGCTTCTGTGTAAAGCTGGACATATAGTTAAGGAAACCTGCCAAATGCCTGTGTCTTGGACTTTCTGGTCTTTTTAACACAGATAACTTGGGATCCAAAAGAGTTTTAGGGGAAAAGAGCCACAAGACTGGCTGCCAACAAGAGTGGCTCACTAAACTGCTCTCTCCATAGACTACCATGAAAGGAATGGCACAAAAGAATTTCCTTTCAAACTTCCGGCCAAGATGGAGGCGTACGTAGACACACTGTGCCTCCTCGCACAACCAAAAGAGGAAAAAAAACAATTTAAAAAACAAAACCAGCCAGATCTGACAGAAAACTGAACTGAGTGGAAGTCTGACAACCAAGGAGTTAAAGAAGACATGTTCATCCAGACTGGTAAGCGGGGCAGAGCCGGGTGGAGAGCACTTGGCAAGACGTGGTTTATGGAGTGGTACCGGCAATGCTCCAGCTGCCCAGTGAGGACCGTGGTGGGTGCACCTGGCCAAAACGTGGCAAGCGCACTTGGCGAAACTGGGGCTGAGACTGGTGGACTGGGTGGTCCCTCATTCTCACGCAGATAAACTGGGAGGAAAAGCTGGGGAGCGGAACAGACAGCGCGGCCCACCAATGCAGGGAAATAAAGCCTCAAACTACTGATTGAAATCACCTGTGGGAGTTGAGGCAGCAGCAGGAGAAACTCCCAGCCTCACAGGAGAGTTTGTTGGGGAGACCCACAGGGACTTGGAACTGTGCAGGCCCATCCACTCACCCCAGAGCCAGCAAAGAAGGTCCCAACTTGCTTGCAGGTAGCTGGGGAAGTGCGGAGAACAGAGTAAACGCCATTGTTTTCTCAGGCCCCGCCCCCACAGACAGCGTCACAACACAACCACTTGTGTTACCCCGCACTGGTGAACACCTAAGGCTCTACCCCTTAAAGTAACAGGGGCACCGAGAAAAAAAAATGGCCCAAATGAAAGAACACATCAAAGCTCCAGAAAAAATATAAGTGACGAAGAGATAGCCAACCTATCAGATGCACAGTTCGAAGCACTGGTAATCAGGATGCTCACAGGATTCGAAGAAAGATGGTTGCAATTAGTTGAACAAATGAAGGATAATATAAAGGAAATGAGGTGAAATCTGCAGGGAACCAACAAGGATGAGTAGGAATCTGGGACTCAAATCAACGGAGTGGACCAGCAGAAAGAAAAAAATATCCAACCAGAAAAGAATGAAGAAACAAGAATTCAAAAAACTGAGGAGAGGCTTAGGAACCTCCAGGACATCTTTAAATGTCCCAACATGTGAGTCATAGGGGTCCCAGAAGGAGAAGAAGAAGACCAAGGGATTGAAAACTTATTTGAACAAATAATGAAGGAGGACTTCCCCAAGCTGGTGAAGGAAATAGACTTCCAGGAAGTCCAGGAAGCTCAGAGTGTCCCAAAGAAGTTGGACCCAAAGAGGAACACACCAAGACACATCATAATTACATTACCCAAGATTAAAAATAAGGAGAGAATCTTAGAAGTAGCAAGAGAAAAGGAGACAGTTACCTACAAAGGAATTCCCATAAGACTGTCAGCTGATTTCTCAAAAGAGACCTTGCAGGCAAGAAGAGGCTAGAGAGAAGTATTCCAAGTCATGAAAGGCAAGGACCTACATCCAAGAATACTCTATCCAGCAAAGCTATCATTTAGAATGGAAGGGCAGATAAAGTGCTTCTCAGATAAGGTCAAGTTCAAGGAGTTCATCATCATACAGCCTTTATTATATAAAATGTTAAAGGGATTTATATAAGGCATGGAGGGATATCAACAGGGGAGTGGGAGGGGGAGAGAGGGGGAAAAGGTGCAGAGAATAAGTAACATAGATGGTAGGTATAAAACAGACAGGGGGAGGTTAAGAATAGTATAGGAAATGTAGAAGACAAAGAACTTATGTGTATGATCTATGGACAAAAACTAAAGGGCGGGGAATGGTGGGGGTGGGGGTGGAGGGGAATAAAGGGGGGAAAATGGGACAACTGTAATAGCATAGTCAATAAAATATATTTTTTAAAAAAAGAATTTCTTTTCTAGTCATTTAAAATGTCAGTTCTGCCCTAGCTGGGTGGATCAGTTGATTGGAGCATCATCTCTTACACCAAAAGGTTGTGAATAGATTCTGATCAGGGCACATGCCTGGCTTGTCGGTCCGATCCCTGGTCAGGGTGTGTGCTGGAGGCAACCAATGTCTCTCTCTCTCTCTTTCCAATCTCCTCTGTATCCAAAATCAATGAAACATATCCTCGGGTAAAAATAAAAATAAATAAAATGAAATAAAATGAAATAAAATATCAGTTCCTCTTTAGAAATTACAGACCATCCAGGCCATCATGGATTTATCACATGATGCAAAATACATAGAAAGCCCACTCCTATGTATCGGTGCCAGTATGCCCACTCCTACCTGAGCTCAGAGGGAATTCCAAGCTGGTCTCACAGAGATCAGGAAGTGAAACTTGCTTTTATATCACCATCATCCCCTGGGGTAGCCCATCCACCCTCCTCCTTCCCTTAGTCCCTTCTCTCCGCTCAGCCCATGTGACTCCAGGGAAGGCATCTGACTCAGGCTTGGCCACTTAGAGTTCTGCATCTCCATGGACATGGTGATTGATTCAGAGAAGGACATGATCCAAACCAGGCCAGCCAAGCAGAAGCTTCCAGGGCATGAAAGGCAGGATCTCAGGGCACAGACAAGCAGGCTGCTCAGAGGGCCTGGGGTGCTGCTGGCTGGTCCCAGCACCCTGCAACTTCTGGTCAGAAACAGGGTGAATGGCCCCAGAGCTCCCAGGCTTTCCCCCAGACACAGCTTTCTCCACACCTTTCTCTCTTGGCTCAGGTTCCCTCTCCACCTGCCACCATTTGTTTGCCCCTGAGGACATGTCATGCCTTACCGATATCTCTCTGAAAAGCACCTGACCCACCTCCTAGGGATGGAAAGGAGGAGACTCCAGCCCACACCGAGTGTGGGGCGTGCAGAGAAGGTAGGGGAAACAGCTTCAGATGGTGTGAAGGATATTTCAGTACAACCATTTTGGTTTCCATCTTGGCCACAGCCACGAAGCAAGAGGTACCTCATGCCAAAAGTGAGGTTCAAGAGCAACATGAAGGTCTTGCAAAGGAGGCATGGAAAAAGTCGTTTAAAGGAAAACAGGTCAGGGAGGAGGGAAGGGAGATTTCTTTGGGAAATGATGTTGAGTGATGGCCACTCCGCCCTTTACCAACAGTGGAAACAAGGACTTTTAGGAGTGCATGTGGAGAGCCACAGTTTGGGGACAGCAGGCAAGCGTCTGAGTCGCACCCTGGGAGCCTGGAGGAGAGAGGGCTGCTCCTGCTCAGGCAGGGAGGTGGACAGGTCGGCAGTTGTGCTGGGCTCAGCCACACTCAGAGTATTTTGGGACACGGGTAGCTGGCAGGGAGGCCCTCTTGGACGGGCAAAAAGACCTCAATCCAAGGAAGCAGGACATGTGGGTGGAGGCTCGGGTGCCTGGCAGTGATGGGCCTCCACCTTGGATTTACAAATACCCTTCTCCTCTCAGAGTGGCCTCCTTAAGAAAATGGCCAATTCCAGGTCTGGGCTGGGCAAAATGAACCCAGGTTATCTTGTTCCAGAAACAATAAACCCACCAAAGGCTAATCAGGGTCCTGTCACAAGGGTATCGGATCTGGTATGAAGGGCTTTCACTGACCACATTTGGGACCATGAAGGCTCAAAAACAGTGATGATGGCAATGGATAATGATAATGAATATCATCACCATAACCACGTGGTCACACTCAGCATCACTATTAGTGATATAACCTGGTATCACGTGCCTTCTGAAGAGATACACTAAGAAAGACCCCCACACCCCCAGATAGTATTTCTACCAAACGTGTTCACCCTAATTGTACTCATAGGGCAAAAAAATCTAACAAACCCACCCTGGCTGGTGTAGCTCAGTGGACTGAGCACAGGCCTGCAAACCAAAGGGTCTCTGGTTCGATTCCCAGTCAGGGCACATGCCTGGGTTGTGGGCCAGGTCCCCAGTGAGGACCATGTGAAAGGCAACCATACATTGCTGTTTCTCTCCCTCTCTTTCTCCCTCCCTTCCCCTCTCTCTAAAAATAAAATAGAAAATCTTAAAAAAAAAAATCTAACAAAACCAAAGTGAGAGAATTTCTGCAAAACAACTTTCTGGGTGCTTCCAAAATGTCAAAGCCATAAAACATGAAAATAAATAAATAAAATGAAATAATAAAGACTAGGGAAGTCTTTGAAATTAAGAGGAAATAAAGAGCCATAATGTGCAAATGTGACCTTGATTGAATCCTGAATCAAAAATGTCAGCTTTCAAAGACATTTGAGGAATAATTATGACAATGTGCTATTTTTTCAGGTATAGCAATGATGTCACAGTTATACAGGAGAATGTCTTTACCCTTAGGAGATGCCTGCTGAAGTGCTTGGTGGGACCGTCTGAGCTCAGGCTGCTAGAACAGAGCACCGCAGACTGCATAGCTTATCAACAACAGCAATTTATTTTTTGCAATTCTGAAGACTGAAAGTTTGAGATCAGAGTGCCAGGCTTGTTGGGTTTTCATGAAGACTCTTTTCTAGGTCTTCTAATTATATCTTCACACGGCAGAAAGAAGGCGAGAGAGCTTTCTTGGATCCCTTTTTTTAGGGGCACTAATGGAATTCATGGGGGCTCCCCCCTCATGACCTAAATTCCCCCCAAAGCCCACCTCCTAATACTATCACACTGGGCCATTGGGAGTTTACAAGTCCGCAACTGTCAAACTTGTCCACGTGCACAGGTGCATGGGTGTCTGCATATCCACACCTGTATCTGCATCATATCGATGAGAAATGGAAAGGAACCAAGGAAGACAAAATATTAAGAACTGGTGAATGTGAATGACAAGTATATGAGTGGTCACTGAATCATTGTTTCAGCCTTCCTCCTGTGGTTCTTAAGCAGCAGTTCCCAAAAGTAATCACAATATTAGGTAACATTGTCCCTGGTGGCACGGCCAATTTCATCAACAGGACGTCCTGATGGTGAGGTGCTCCCCGGGCTCCCTAGAAAGGGCTTCTGACTCTGAGCAGGCTCAGATGGGCAGAGCAGCCCTAGCCAGTCCCTCTTCCTTGGGCTGTGTCAGATGTCGGGCGTGTAGATCCTTCTCCAGAGTCCCCCCTTACGCTGCCACCCCTCCCAGTCCTGAGAGGAGACCGCCAGCCAACAGTCCGGCTCAGGGGTAGGCATTTCCCGTGTGAGGCAGTAGGACCATTCTGAAGTGCAGGTGACCCTGGGACTGCAAAGGACCTCTGTCTTCTGGTGCCCACAATCTTTTCTTCTCTTCACCTGCTTCTCCAACAGAATTGTCCTAAAATACAGCAGAGAGTTGCTGGCTCAGGTCCAAACGCTGCCGTCCCGCACCCCCGCACTCCCCAGGCTCACTAGCTAACGGCATTCCAGACAAGACCCCACAGTGCACGGGACAGGGTGTCCCACGACTGGCCCTTCTCTGAGTGCTGCCTGTCTCTGTGGAGGGCGGGGGGGAGTTGCCCATCACTCCACCAGGGGTCAAGGCCCCAGACATCTGTTCTGGGGCTTAAGGAGCCCAGGACCCCATTAGGAGGGTGGGCAGAGCCTCTGCAGCACAAACGAGAGCCTCCGACCCAGGCAGTTCCCTCCCGCAGCGGGGACAGCAAGGTCCTGATGGCCGTCAGCCCCCAGAAGGCCCAGGTGTCTGTCTGTCTTCTCCAGACCCGCCTGGCCCCTTTCCTTCTTCACTCTTCCTCCCGGCTCTGAGCACAGAAAGCCCATGGAGGAATCACACCCCTAAGTGTTTTTGTATAGACACAGCCTCAAAGCTGTGGGGCATTTTCTGGGGACTTGGGGGAAGGGAAAGGTGTTGGAGGAGCAATGGAAATCATTGAATGGGTGGTGAGGGGGTGGGGATACAGAGTGACACTCTGCCTGCAACTTCGCAATTACTTATCCGACCTCAGCTTTGAAAGTGCATCTTGAAAGACCGCCACGAGGTGGCGGGGGAGAATTAAGAATCCAGTCGTTCTGCGGCCACCCTGCACAGGGACTGGTGTGATCCCAGCCTGGCACTTTATGAAGTATTTGGGACTTGGAATCATGAAGGCCCTCTCTCAGTTCAAGGGAACTAACCTGGCATTTGATGGGCCAGAATCAAATGCCTGCCGCCCGCATTCAAAGTTCCTGTTCTCCTGGTACATTGTGCTGCCTCCAAAAAGCAGGAAATGACAGGGACCGGTCAGCTTTCCCTCCATGGCAGTAGAGGGGACAGAGCTGGAGCCTGGTCAGGAGTGCAGAGGGGTGTAGTGAAGGCAATATAAGGAAAACCCCCCTACACAGCAGCAAAACTATGTGAGACAAACAGAAAGGCTTATGTTGTGCCTTTCTCCAGCACCTCATGTTATCTCCCTGTGTTCTCACCATCCCTTTGTACCCCTCCCCCACCACCCGCTCCAAAGCAGATGGAGACCCAGAGCGTTCGGTCCCTTGGGCAAATGCCCAAAGTCTCATGCTGGAACTCGGCCTCCAAGCCTGGCCACATTGCTTTCCCTGGTCGGTTAATTCAGGGGGACGTCACTGAGTCTTGACAGAACCTCCGTTCCACCTCTGCTGGTCCATGACTTCAGACAGCAGGGTAGGTGCCCAGGTGAAGGGATAGAGCTGGAAAGGGGCCAGAGGAAGGGGAATTTCCTAGAAGAACTGGAGAATTGGGAGGGATTCTCAGCTCCAGCTGGTCTCCACTGAAAGAGACTGGTAATGAGCAGGCCTGGGTTTGAATTCTGGCCCCAGCACTTACCAGCTTCTTGGCTTCCTCATTTTCTTTTTTTGTAAGACTGAGGGTAATAATCCTAGTTTGTATCTCAAGAGGTTTTCTCAGGATTAAATACATATAAAATACATTTAATCACTCACATCCATTAGGATGGCTACTATCAAAAAAGCAGAAAATAACAATTGTCAGCAAGAATGTGGAGAAATTTAACTCTTGTGCACCATTGGTGGCAATATAAAATTGGGCAGCATTTATGCAAAACAGTATGAAGTTTTCTCAAAAATGTAAAAATAAAATGACTGTATGATCTAGCAATTCCACTCTGGGTATATCCTAAAAGAATTAAAAGCAGCTTCTTGGAGAGATATCTATATGCTTGCGTTCACTGCAGCACTACCCACAGTAGCCAGAATGTGAGAGCAAGCCAAGTGTTCATTGATAGAGAAATGGACAAATAAAATGTGGTATATGTGTTTACGATGGAATATTATTCAGCTGTAAGTAGGAGGAAATTCTGACATATGATACAATATAACTGAATTTGAGTACATTATGCTCAGTGATATAAGCCAGTCACAGAAAGACAGACCTTGTATGATGCCGCTGATATGAGGCACCTGAGTGATCACAGTCACAGAGACAGAAGCAGAATAGTAATTACCAAGGGCTGGGGAAGGGGGGATGGGGGGTTAGTGTTTGATAGGTACAGAGTTTCTGTGGCTTTTTTTAAAAGGTATTATTTATTTATTTTTAGGAAGAGGGGAAATGAGGGAGAAAGAAGAGAGAAACATCAATGTGTGGTTGCCTCTCTTAAGCCCCCACTGGGGACCTGGCCTGCAACCCAGGCACGTGCCCTGACTGGGAATCGAACTGATGACCCTTTAGTTCTCAGGTTGGCACTCAATTTACTGAGCCACACCAGCCAGGGCATGTTTCTGTTTTATAAGATGAAAAAACCCACGGCCAGGTAGCTCAGTTGGTTAGAACACTGTCCCAGTACGCCACGGTCATGGGCTTGATCGCTAGTCAGTCAGGGCACACATAAGAATCAACCCATGGGTTCACAAGTAGATAAAACAACAAATCACTACAAATACATGGTTCTCTCTCTCACCCTCTCCTCTCGCTTTCTCTCTCTCGCTCAAAAAAAGAAAAGATGAAAAGAGTTCTGGAGGCGATGGTGCCGACGGCTGTGTAAAGCGTGAGTGCACTTCATGTCACTGAGCTGCACACTTAAAGATGGCTGAGGCGGTAGATTTTATGATATATATTTATTCTTCCGCAACTTTTAAAAATTAAAAAATGATCACATTATGAAAAGACTAAGTACAATTGGTCAAGTTATATGTGTATATTTAAGCAGCCTCCAGGTGACTTGATCAGAGCTGTTTGTTCTTGCCTTCTGTGGCTGCATGTTTTTTGAGAGATGAGGTCTATACCTCCTCCCTAAGCTTGAATCTGAATGGATTTGTGACTAGCTGGTCACCAAAACAATGTGACAGAAACGGCACAGGTGATCTCCACCTCCATCAGAGAAGTCCATTCAGCTTCTGCCTCATTTGCTGAGTTACTTGTGTTTGGATCCTGGAGTCTCCAGGTAAGAAGTCTGAGCGGCCCCCAAGGTCGCCATGCTCTGAGGAAGCTTAGAAGTCAGACTGTCCATGTAGAGAGGCTAGGGTCAGCAGCGTCAGCTCACGTTCTGGCCAGGAGGTCCAGACAGCGTGGAACAGAGGCAAGCTATCTCCTCTTGTAGCCTGAGTGGATCCTTGACCCACCGAATCCATGAGCATGAGGAAACAGTTGTGTCAAGGTGCTAAGTCACTAGTTCCTGTCATCATGCAGCAATAAGTAACTGGATCTCTTGTACTCTGAACACGTCTGGAAATGGGCATCTCTTTGAAATAGCTCAGCGGATAGCACACTTTTCCTTCTCCCCATCTGTTTCTCCTGGCCTCTTCCTCCCTCTTCCCTTTCTATAGAGATATAAAGGTAAATCTGAAATGTGTTCTGAAGGTAACCTCGGACTGGATTACCAAGGAACATTCCAGAATTTTCTGCCCTAGAAATATCCTCTGAGTTAGTGCTTGAAAGTAGTTAGGCTCACCCAACTTCATGGAAAGAGACTTTCTTGGGAAGATTGTAAGTAATTCAAAGAAAGTTCCGTCATCAGAATCTTCTTTTCCCACTGACCTCCATTTTCGCTGCAGAGATATGATCTGTTCCTTCGATGTTTTTCAGACTGAGCTCTACTGGACATGTGCCTCAGTAGCTGGCACAATTCCTTTCATACTTGCCTCTCTGTCAAGTAAGAGAAAGGGTTCCAGCCTTCTCTGGGAGCTCAAAGCCTCCCCGGGAGGCAGGGTGGACTGCTGGGCCCAGGGTGCCACCGTGATTTGGTGGTGACTGCACCGTCTCTACAGGGTGCAGGGCACAGAGGGAGCAGGAGAGTTGGGTAGCACAGGGGTTCACTCCCCACCCGGCCACGCACTCGCTGAGATCACACTTCCAGTGATCTTGGGCAGGTCATGGAAGCCCTGGGCCTCCCTTCCTTTGTCCCTCCTCCTGCCTTGACAAGTGCTGTGAGATGACAGGCACCGGCCACTCACAGTGCCTGAAGTGTGCCATTCACTGGACAGATGGGACTGTAACACGTGGGCTGCTGAAGAGGAAGAAATAGGTCCAAATCTTGCCTTCTTGAAGCTTAGGTTCTCATGGGGCAAGGCAGGCAAATAAGTAAATAAGTAAATAAGTAATAAGTAAATAAGTAAATTTTAGAGGGACGTAAAGTGTGAGAAGCTCTGGGGGAAAATGGAACAGGGAAGGATGGGTGATATTTGAGCAAAGTCATAAAAGCATTAGGGAAGTCAGCTACGCAGGAATCTGCAGGTTTGCACTAAATTTTACCTGGCATTTTAAAATCACGACTATGAGCAGTGATGGAAACAGCCTGAGCTGACAGCCCAACCTTCCTGCCAGGATCGGAGTCCTGCCCAGGGATTTAACCCTCACCCTGCTGTCTGCACTAATATTTTATTACTACAAAGCTGGTACATTATGGTAAGAGTAAAGTGGCTTCTACAGTACCTAAGCTGCCTAAAAAGCCGTCTTGTGAATGGAGCCCGAGAGGACCTCACACTGTCATCTGCGTGTCTGGTGGGGCCAGGAGGTCACCTCCCAGCCCTGAGGTGATAGAAGTGGTAGAGCCAGGGCCGGCCTCCCTACAAGGTGGGCGTTTGGGGGGTCTTCCCTCCAAACCTTGGTTTAGGCCCTTAATGTTCCGCATCTGGCCAGAGGTTGTCCTTCCCCTGCCCCACCGGCCTGTTCCTACCCCCCACACTCTTCTGTGCCTGGCTCAGGAGAGAAAGCTCTGGAAGTTCCTGAGGGCTCTCAGGAACAGAGTGGGCTCCAAGCTCTGCAGACAGAGCCGCTGGCCTTGGGGTCTGCATGGGCCCAGGCTGCCCGGCTCCAGTGGTGCTGTGTGGCAGACACCTCTGCGCACACACGGCAGGGTTGCTGTGACCCACCCATGCGGTGACCTGGCATTGTCCTGCTCTCCCCCTCAGACCTCCAGTGCGAACCCCTCACTCCGATGACAATCTGGGAAGGAGGATGGACTTTCCCTATCTGCCATTAGCACCTCATTGTGAAGGAAGTTCCCCCCAGCAGATGTGACGCCCCAGAGAGAGTGGGAGGGGGACAGTTTTGAGGACTTGAGAAATGCACTTTCCAATAGAATAGCCACTAGTCACCTGGAACTGCTTACCTTTAATTGTAAATTAATTGAAAATAAAATAGAAAGTCAACCCTCAGTCTTACTCAGTAGGCACATTTCAAGTGCTCAATAGCCACACGTGGCTGGTGGGTATCATTAGACGGCACAGGTGTGGACTTTCCCATCAGTGCAGAAAGTTCTGCTGGGCAGCCCTTTCCCCGAAGTCTCTGACCACCCTGCAAATCGAAGGCAGGATGGTGGGGGCAAAGGTCCCCTTCCCCTGCCCTGCTTTCCAGCTCCTTCTCCTAGGCTCATCCCTCCTTGAAGGAACTGAAAGCAGCTCTTTTTAGCCAGACTGGAACGTCACCCTCGCTAATTCAGGGTTTCTCAGCCCAGCGCTGTTGGCGTGTGGGACCGTGTGATTCTCTGCCGTAGGTGCTGTCCTGTGCACTGTAGGGTGTTCGGTAGCATCCCTGGCCTCTACCCACTAGCTGCCAACAACCTCCCTCTCCCTGGCTGTGGCAGCCGAGGGTATCTCCAGACCATGTTAAATGTGCTGGAGGGGGGAAGGGAGAAGGACAAAAATTGCTCTGATTGAGAACCACTGGTTTAACGACAAAGGCCTGTGCTAATCCTGAAGATGAAAGGATCCTTGGGGGGTAAGGGGGCATAGTCAGACTCTTTCAGTCATTAGCACCCCCAGAATTAGTTGCTTAGTCATTGTTCCTCCCCTCTGCCTCTACTGTCTGTAGTTGGGTCTTGAGGTAAGGGGATCTTGTTCAGGAGAGCTCTGATGCAGGACAGGAGGTGCAAAGGGGTTTCCATGGGGAGGGACTGCCTGGGGAGGAAGAAGGGAATGCCTCCTGCAGAAGTAGCCCAAGTTACTGACCTGCTTTGAGGCCCTGTGCCAACCTTGTCTGCTTCCCTGGGTCCTGGTGGTCTGAGGCCCCAATGCACACTTCACGAGAGGAGAGACTACAGAAGAACACACTCTTCTATTTCTCCCACAAGGCTGAGCAAGGCACAGACATTCTTAGTGCTGATAAACTCGGAATGCCCACCTCACGCTGCTCTTTTGCTCAGCGTGCCGGCTCCTCTGCCGTGTCGTACCTGCTACAACAGAGGCAGGGGAGAAGTGGTTAACGTGCATTCACAACTCCCAAGGGTCCGCTCTCAGCACATGCAGAGCCAGCATCAGCGGCCACCACGGCAGATGGTCCTAACCGGAGTGCCTGCAATGACCCGGGTGCCCAGCACCACCTCGGAGCTGTGGGTGAGTGAGGAATGGCTCCTTTACAGCCGAACAATTCACGCAGTAATGACCTAACATCACTCCTCTGGGAACTGGGCCCAAGAAATATATTTTTGCAGGTAACGGCAAATAAGATCCAACTCGGCAAAGATGAAGACTGAATAAATCTCCTTGCCCCCAGGAGAATTCACACGTTTTGACAAAAGCAATCTATAAGCACTCTACTGAATCCGAAGTGCCTGAAATGGGGCGGAATGGCACTCGTTGCCAGGCTCATAAAGCCCAGCGGAGCCCAAGGGAGTCAGCCACACGTTCCCCTCTGCAGATGACTCCAAAAGGCCAGGGCTGCGCCATTCTCCTGCTCCAGGTGGGTGGGGGCCTCATCCTGCTGGAATTTGTTTTTTTTTTTTTTTTAAGGCCTGTGTGAATTTCCCAGCTGGTGTGTGATGGGTGGAAACTCGAGAGAGAAGTTCGAAAATTTTCTTCATTTGGTTCGCTGTCAAACTCCTATCCGTACTTTAGAACTCTGCTTAAAAACCACTTCCTCTGTGCGGTTCTCCCTGAGCCCTGGCCTTTCTTACTCCACTGCTGAGTTCATCCTGATTTCACAGGTTCTCCAGCCTAAAGGGTCAACCTTCCCTTTCATGCTCAAGGAGCCTTGGGCTGAGACCACAGGAAGACCAGCCATTTGTCCAGTTTCTCTCCCTGGAGTATTTCTAAGGACCTCTTCATCTTCAGGTCCCACATGTCCAGCCCAGCTGTTATTGCTGTCCCTACACCTGGGTGCCATGCATTCCTGGAGCCACCTCTCTCTGTCCTGTTACCTCTTTTCTTTTCACTACTCCTCCTTTCCTTGCTCAACTGCCCCCAGTCTGAAACATGGGATCCTCTGCGACTCTACAAAATATGTATAGGACCAGAAACAAACTTTTCTAGAAAGGTTTTGGAATGGCAAGAAGGAATTACGATGCAGAACAGAAAAGCTGCAAATTAGACAGGCATACCCTTGCTCCAGGTACCCCCTGCCCGCTGAAAGGGTGCTCTCCGGGCTGGTCTGCTGCCCTGTGTCAGGGCCAGCCGGCTTCTGGTTCTCGCCTCTTTGTGCCCAAGACCCTCCACAAAGGTCCAGCCCCGCCCCTGCCCTGCCCTCTCTGGGCCCAGACGGGGCAGTACACCATTCTTCCCTCCCTGCTCCTGGCCCTCCACCGCCCTCCCTCCTACCACGATGCCTTCTCCAAAGCAACTCTGCTCCCAGTGAGGATGGCCATTTACAGCTACAAACAGGGTGACTTAGCTCATGGGTGAAATTGCTGGCTTTAACTTTTAAGTATTGACCCCAAATCAAGAAACAACCTTTCTCCAGTTATGAAGCAGAAGCTGTCAGAAGCTTAAAATGGGAACATCCCTGGAGCTTCCAAGGCTTCAAAAAGGCGGAGTCCAGGCTTCTGTAGGAAACGGGTCCCCTCTCAGGGAGTGTGTGCTACACTGCTGTAACTGTACGTCCGTCCCTCTTCCCAACTGCAAGTCTTCTGAGGTCAGGAGAAGAATAACAAATGTTTATGTTGTTAAAAACAAGACAACAGGCCCAAAATGGAGTCACCTATTCCAGGTCCCACGTCACCAAACCAAGACTTAATTACAACTTGGGCTCTCCCAGAAATGGTATCTTAAATCAGTCAAAGAGGAGTCCCTGACCAGTGCTAATTAGGTCATCTGCCTGGTAGGCCCTGCTGTCCCCCAGAGCCGCGGACCTCCAGGCCGTGCACTAGCACCGATCCAGGCCTGTGAGGAACTGGACCACACGGCAAGAGGTGAATGTAGTGCCCCTGAATTTTCTTAAAACAACCCCCACCCCCCATTCCCTATCCATGGAAAAATTCCTTCCATGAAACCGGTCCCTGGTGCCCAAAAGCTGGGGACTGCTGTCCTAGAGGAAAGTGACCTCACGACAACCAGCTCGCTTTTCTGCCTGGTGTAGCTTCCTTGTTCCTGCCCCCTTCTGCCTGAAGAGTCATTCCGCACAGCTCCTTGAGCTCCCTTCCCTCTGCTAGATGGATTGGACGCCGCTCTATTTGGATTGATTCTTCCTCAAATATTAGCTTAAACATTTTAACATGCCTCAGTTTATATTTTCACAACTTAAGCATGTTGTAATGTTAACTCATTTCTTCTTCATCACAACCCTGTGAGACAAATGCCAGCACATCTCCAGTAACTGATGGGGAATCTGAAGCTGAAGAACTTGTCCAAGCTCACAGAGTTAGTCTATGGTCAGGATTTGAGCACGAAGTCATGCATTGAACCACTAAATCCCCCTGCCCTCTGGGTAAGCAAGGTCATGCCTCATTTTTGCCTTCCTAGAATCCAGGACAGCCTGGCTGTGACTCAGAAACAGTAGACTCACTTTTTCCTGGGCCACTCTGAAATACACCAGGTCACCAGGGGCTCTGCCAAGGGTCTCTCCACAGCCCCACAGACACTCACTGTGCTCCGACTTCTCCTGTCTGCTGCATGTCAGGTCAGGCTCCAGAGTGGTAGGGGAGGGGGAAGCTGAGTCAGAGCAGAGGCTGGCCTTCCAGCAGCACAGGCTCCAGTGAGGTGACCAGAGACCCCAAGTACTGCTTGGTGACAGGGTCCCCAGGTTCTCCTGCATTCTGAAGGCCTTAATGGACCGACCAACAGGACAGTGAGTATGGTGGCCCAGGTAAGGGCAGGGTAAGGGGCCTGAAGTTCCCACAGGTATTCTGAGATCAAATATCTGGGATGTTTTAATGCCAAGCCTCTGAGAGACTAGAGGAGGACCAGCGACTTCAATGAGACCCTGCCTCGCCTTACAGTTGTGGGATCTGGGCAACTCAGCCTCTCAGAGAGGCAGCTTCCTCCTCTGCATCAGGGCTGGGGCAGATTGTCCTCCTAGAGGGCAGTTTTGAGTGTTACAAGAGGTGATAGACAAGAGAACCTGCTCAGTCCATGGTGGCAGATGGCTTAAACAACTGCATTTTCAGAACATTAGCCTAGCGTATTTGGAAAGCCTCAATCACCTTTCTTGGTCGTTGGGCAGGCAGTGCAGGAGTGGCAGTAAGGAGGAGTGGGAGTGATAGGAAGCCTTGATGCTTCAGGTTCACTATCCTGCCTGTCTAGACATTTCAGTCTTGTTGCTCCTTTCTACAAGAATGAATGGAGGATGCAGTCCTTGTGCCCAGAATGGGTGGTGGGGGAGGGCCACTAGGAGCTGGGCCTGGCTGTCTGTCCTTCTTCCAACACTTGCCCAATTTCAAGGCCATTGTCATTTAATCCCAGCCCCATGCCAGGAGCAAGGGAGGAATTCAAATTATCCAGAGTGGAAACCTAGTCAGTCTGCTGCCCAAGGCTGACAGCAGGATCCTTCCTCCAAGCCTGCAGTCACTTCAGTCCTCATGTCTCAGGGCACACGGAGGGATCCTTTAATATCAAAAATCAAACCTAGTGACTACCCTGGCTTAAAATTCCTTGGTGGTTTCTCATAGCTCTTGGGGTACATTTCAAAACCCAGGGGGTCCAGCACCTGCCTCCCCTCGAGCCTCATCTCTCTCCCCACACTGTGCACCTTCCTACTTTGGGGTCTTTGCTAGAAACCTCCCCCTTCTTGTTGTCCCCCACTCCGACCGATGTTTGTCTAATGACTCCAACATCTCAAGGCCTAGCACCATGCCTGTCGTATGGAAAGTGCTCGGTAATTACTTTGTGAACAAATGTATATGTGAATGTGGAGAAACTGAAGACCATGAAGCAACTAGTTTGGGCTGAAGCCATTCTTACGGACACATTAGGACCGTCACTGCCACACCCTTTCACCCACCGGCTGATTCGCATGCACATTCTCTGGACACCTGCCACTTCCAAAGCCACGAAAGGTCCAAACAAAACCAAAATATAAACCAGAACCCCAGCAGGTCAATCAGCAAAACAAAGGGATTTTTCATAAAGTATTAAAGTCCTTGGGTTCCCCTTGGAATCTCCATCACACATGTGGCCCTGCCCCCAAAGAAATTCCGGATCCAGGAAGGCCTGAGTGCCCAGCTGCTGGGAGAGGCAGGGAAAAACCTTGGGAAAAGCTCAGAAACCTCTATTTCTGGGAGACACTGCCTGCCAAATAGCTCTCTGGAAAGAATGTGCCAGGGTTGAATGAGTAGTAACGGTCATTTCACGAGAGGTGGAAGTGTAAACAGGTCTTTGCATGTTGCAGAGCTTTTTGGAATTACTTTGCAAAGTTTAAAATGCATATATACCATCTGACCCAACAATTCTACCTTCAAATTTAGATCCTAAAAGCTTCTTCCACATCCGTACAAACATGTGTTCACAGGAATGTTCTTTGCACCATTCTAATAATGAAAGTGGAAATAACCTAAGTGTCCATCAACAGGGGAGTCACTCGATAGGTCATGTACATCCTCACCATGGGATGTTAGGTAGTTCTTAGAACAGTAGTAAAGAAAATCTGCCCTTGCCAGTGTGGCTCAGTTGGTCAGAGCATTGTCCCCTACGCCAAAAATGTTGGGGGTTCGATTCCAGTCAGGGCACATACCTAGGTTTCGGGCTTGACCCCCAGTCAGGGTGAGTATGGGAGGCAAGCAATCAATGCTTCTCTCTCACATCAATGTTTCCCTCACCCTTCCTTTCTCTCTAAAATTAATAAATATATTTAAAAAAATTTTTAAATAGCCCTGGCTGGTGTAGCTCAGTGGATTGAGCGCAGGCTGTGAACCAAAGTGTCGCCGGTTCGATTCCCAGTCAGGGCACATGCCTGGGTTGCAGGCCAGGTCCCCAGTGAGGGCCATATGAGAGGCAACCACACATTGATGTTTCTGTCCCTCTCTGTCTCCCTCCCTTCCCTTCTGTCTAAAAATAAATAAAATCTTAAAAAAATTTTAAATAAAAATGTTAAAGGGAAAAATTAGGTCTTAGAAAAAAATATTTATACTATTATCCAGTTTATGTTTATATATATATTGAGAAAATGATAATTCTAGAGAGTGAAGGGGAAGATGATGGGAAATGGGGGCACATTCGAGGGAAGGCGTTCAGGAGTGACAGACATCTCAGCTGACACCCAATGGACACAGGAAGAGTGGAGAAGAGGATGACTAGCCAGGAGAATGACGGGGTGAAGGCGCTGAGGTGGGAGCCGTGTGACCCGTTCAGCACAGTGGAGAGGAGGGAGGGCAGGCAGGCACGCTGGGCTCACCCAGGATCTGTGTCTGTGTGTCCTGACAGCATGAGCAGGGCCCGGAGACACGTAATTGAGGGGATGATGGGGTAAAATGCGAAATTACTAGTGTGTGGCTAAAAAAATAATACTTATAGTATCTCTCTGCTAAAGAGGAAAATTCACGGGTGTCCTTGGAAGCTGAAGCAGAAGCACTTCCTCTGAGAGGCTGGAATGGTGGGTGGCAGCAGGTGGGTGAGGGGTGGCTCCAAGCCAGAGGGACAGCCCCGTCCTGCCAAAAGCACTCACCACTGCTGCTGGTACTTGTCTGCCACCCCTGGGTCCGCATTGTGGGGAGGGGGACATGTGTGGGTGGACTTGGCAGGTGGGAGAAGAGAGGAGATGCAGGAACTAGGAAAAGTAACTCAAAGGATCAGAGAATGTCACTAAATTGAAGCAAGTGGTTTCGAGTCTCACAGTTAGGTCTTCAATCCATTTTGAGTTTATTCTTGTGTGTGGTATAAGAAGCTGGTCTAGTTTCATTTTTGTTTTTTGAACATCTGTCCAATTTACCCAACACCATTTATTGAATAGACTGTCTTTACCCCATTGCATGTTCTTGTCTACTTTGTTAAATATTAATTGAACACAAAGGTGTGGGTTTATTTCTGGGTTCTCTATTCTGTTCCATTGATCTATATGTCTGTTTTTACTACAGTACCATGCTGTTTTGATTACAGTGGTCTTGTATTATAGTTTGATATTAGACTGCATGATTCCTCCAACTTTGTTTTTCTTTCTCAAGATTGCTGTTGATATTCAAGATCTTTTGTGGTTCCATATACATTTTTGGAATATTTGTTCTAGTTTTGTGAAATATGCCATTGGTATCTTGATAGGAATTGTATTGAACCTGTCAATTGCTTTGGGTAGTATAGGCATTTTAATGACGTTAATTCTTCTTACTCATGAGCATAGTATGTGCTTCCATTTATTTGTAATTTCTTCAGTTTCTTTCTTCACTGTCTTATAATTCTCTGAGTATAGGTCATTAACATCCTTGGTTAAATTTACTCCTAGGTATTTTTTTTATGCAATTATAAATGGAATTATTTTCTTAGTTTCCCTTTCTGATAGTTCATTATTGGTGTATAAAAATGCAACTTATTTCTGGATATTTATTTTGTATCTCGACACTTTACCAAATCCATTTATCAGTTCTAGTAGGTTTTTGGTGGAATCTTTAGGGTTTCCTACATACAGTATCATGTCATCTGAAAATGACAGTTTTACTTCTTCCTTTCCAATTTGGGTGGCTTTTATTTCTTTTTCTTGTCTGATTGCTGTGGCTAGGAGTTCCAATACTATGTTGAATAAGAGTGGTGAAAAGAGACATCCCTGTCATGTTCCCGATCTTAAGGGAAACACTTTGAGTTTTTCCCAGTTGAATATATGTCAGTTGTAGGTTTGTCATATATGGTCTTTATTATGTTGAGGTATTTTCCCTCTATTCCCTCTGGGTGAGGGGAGGCGTACCTCCCAAGAAAAGGGCAGAGGAATATGGTTTAGATATTCTATGTAGCATCTTAGCAGCAGTAAATAGCCGGAAGCGACAGGTACACATGGCCTTTCCGCATCACTCCTGCACACAGATGGCAGCAGTAAGGCAGATAAAAAGGCCTCAACAGGCCTATGATGTGTTAACCCCAGAAGGGCCACACAGTACCCTCCTGTGTGATTCATGAGCATGCTGAGGACAGAGCTTAAGTGACTTGCTAAAAATCACACAGCAGGTTCTGTGCTGAACAGGACTGGAGGTCAAGAGAGGAGAGATGAAGAAAGAGAGCAAACTGTGTTGAAGGCCCACTAGCTATTAGATGCTGGGCCCTTGGTACTAAGACACGGAATCATGGTTACTGCACGAGTACGTGTAACGGGTGATGTAACACAGTGAGTGGGCCCAGAAGAAGATGCCTGAGGCAGAGGGGACAGGTAGGCAGGGATCTTAGGAGCCATGGATTCTTGAGCTGCGCTTTGTTAGAGGAGGAGAGCAAGAGATTACGAACGGGAGGTGTGCCCTGCCTGGAACACTGTCCTTTGAGAAGGCTGTGAACCTTTCCCACGGCAACAGGGAAGTGGGGCTGTGGAGCGACTGGCTCTTGGACTAATGCTGTGGGCCTGGACCCACACGGGCAGGGCTCGTCAAGAAGAGGGCAGGCACAAGAGCAACAGATGCTTAGGAGGAAGAGGCCGGAGGACTTGGGGATTAGTTGGATGTGGTACAGGAAGGAAAGAGTGCTAGGATAACCCTGGAATCCATTAATTATTCCATGTGTATTTACTGACCTTCTACTGCATACTAGACCCTGGATGGCAACACTGGACTTCTATGTTGGAAGATTCCAGAACTGCAGTCTGGTTTAGGGGTGTGGCTAGGGGACCCCATTTGAAGCAAACACACTGTTTAACTTGAATTTGGGGTTGGAGGGAGCGTGGGTGATGGAGATAACAGAAGTTTATGGTGGGGAAAACGGAGACAACTGTACTTGAGCAACAATAAAAAAGAGAGAAAAAATAAATAAAGCTGAACATGAAAAAAAAAGAAAAGTTCAAGATACAAGGGGAGAGCATAAAAGGAGAAAGTAATTGATTATGGGATGAGTTAAAGAAAAACAATAAAAAGAAAAGCTTTTTAAGCTAAGACTAAGGTGATCATATAAGTTATTGTCAAAACTCGGAGACATTTGAGGGTAAAAAGTGGCAAGAAATATAATTACAATGATTTATTGGACTGGTCATTTTATGTTATTATATTGGTGGAGCTATAAAATAGTTTTTTAAACACTATTTTTTAAAATAAATCTTTTTAACTTGTTATGCCCCCCCACCAAAAAAAGTCGACTCTCCCAAGTCGTCCCAAGTAGGTCCTACGCTAAGTCCTGAGGGTCCAACAAGATTAAGATGTTGTCGCTGCCATCAAGGGCCTCTTACAATTTAGTAAGAGAGACACACCAACAAATAATTAAAATGTAACATGTCTAGCCCTTACTGGTGTGGCTCGATTGGTTGGAGCATCGTTCCGTACACCAAAAGGCTGCAGGTTCACTTTCCAGTTGCGGCACGTATGGGAGGCAACCAATTGATATGTCTTTCTCACATCTTTCTCTCCCTCTCCCTCCGCCCTCCCCTCTCCCTTCCTCTCTCTGTAAAATCAATAAACATGTTTTTAAAAATGTAACATGTCTAGTATGTCAAACAGATGCACACATGATGGCATGGAAGCCTGTTGGAGAGTTATCCAATTCACTCGGAGATGAAAAGTGATCAAAGAAGGCTTCCTGGAGGAAGTGACATGAGATAGTTTTTTTTTGTTTGTTTGTTTTTTAAGATTTTATTTATTTATTTATTTTAGAGAGAAAAGGGAGGGAGAAAGAGAGGGAGAAAGCGATACATGGTTGCCTCTCACATGGCCCCCACCGGGGACCCGGCCCATAACCCAGGCATGTGCCCTGAATGGGAATCGAACCGGGACCCCCTGGTTCCCAGCCCGCACCCAATCTACTGAGCTACACCAGCCGGGCGACATGAGATAGTTTTAAAGCCTTCTGCCTAAGGCATCCAGGTGTGGGGCTTGGCTGATGCTGGGCCATTTGTAGAGGCAGAGAATGCCAAAGGAAAGCAGGTTAGGGGAGAAAGGTGTCAAGTTCAGTTTTGGACAGATTGAATCTGAGGTCCCTGTACAACCCCATGGAATGATATCCAGGAGGTACTGGATACATGGGTCTGAACTGCTATTATTCCCATTTCATAGGTGGGAAAGTTAAGGTTCAGAATGGTTAAAGACCCTACTGACAATGATATAACTGGTTAGCGCAGAATTGAGTTTCAAACCCAAGACAAGTGGTGACAAAGGCTGAGCAGCTGTTCCGTGGACCCTGCAGGGACAGCACTCAACAAGTGCCTGCTGGCCTAATTAGCTCTGCACCATCCAGTGCAGAAAGGCCCTTCAGAGCCTGTGAAAATAATCAATAAAAGAGAGAGGATTTAATTGATAGGAAACAAAGGGTGAAAGATGACTTCTCTTAGAATAAGCTCACATTCTCTTGTCTGATTTCCTGCCGATAATGAGAGAAGAAAAAAAATGGCAGAATTTCAAGCTACACCCAAACCACCAGGAATCCTTCCCAGTCTCATCACCCACAGACTGTCCCTTAAGCCCCACACCTGCCATCATCACTGCCATCATCAGCCCTCCACCCGGCCCTCCCACCAGCACTCTGCCTTCAGGGACCTCCCCAGCCTCACCCTCCAGGGACTGAGCCAGCAGGATCTCAGAGAAAGGCCCAGAGGCTCAGCTGTACCAGTGCTGGTGAAAAGAAAGCTTTTTAATGCATGGTCCTCTCCAGTGCATGACCATTTGAGGAGAGGAAAACTGAGGCCTGCATTATGGAGACTTAGGTTTCACCACACCTCCAGGCCCAACTCCTGGCCTTGCTCTTTCTCAGGTCCTCAGCCCTCAATACCCAACTAGGGCAGGCAGGTCACACATGCCAGTGCACAGAGCCACGGGGTTGGGCGAGGAGAAGGGACTCAGACTGAGGAGCTGGGGAGCAGTCTGAGCTGGGACCGTGGCCAAGTCAGAAAGATGAGTACCTGTGGACTTAATTATTCCCCTCTTGATGAACATATACTTCTCCCAGAATTAACATTAAATTTTTTACAAAAGTTGTTGGTTCATTTTCCCATGACTCAACTGTAAGATTTTTTTCTCTCTATTTGCCAGTGGTCTCTATCTTATTAAACAGTAAAATTCTCAGGGGACCATGTTTGGGGCTCAGATGTCGGCCACCTGTCTTCGGCAGCAGGAGGCTGATTTCTTTGTGGGAAGCTTGCAGAAAGTCCTGCTCTCTCTGCACACATGCAAACTTCCAAGCCCTAAGCTTGCCAGAGAGAGGGCATGGGGGCCACCCAGGAGGGAAGGGTCGGTAAAGAGGGTTTAGAACGGGCAATCACCTCAACAACTGGCATGTTACTCACCCTGATGTCCTCTACCCGGTGACACAGGTTCATCCTGAATCAGAGGGTGGGCTAGGACTTCGGATCTATCCCTGCCCCACCAAGTTCTTGAGGTCTTTTTAATGTAATTGCTATTGGCATCTTCCTGTCCTATGGGACTGGCTTCCTTTCCTGTCCCCTGCCCGTTAGGCTGGCTTCCTGACCCTGATACAAAAGTTGAAGTGCAAATATTTTATTGGGCAAGTCTAGAAAACACCAGTATGGGGGATGTGTTCCTCTGCTAGCTAGGGCTGCCGTGGCAGCTCCGGCAGGTGGGTGCCTTAAACAACAGAAACCTATTTTCTCACAGTTCCGGAGGCCAGAAGTCCACAATCGAGGTGGCAGCAGGGCTAGCTTTGGTGGTTAGCTGGCCGTCGGTGGCAGCCTTTGGCTTGTGGGTATGCCATGCCGATTTCTACCCCCATCTTTACTTAGTGTTCTCCCGTGTGTGTATGTCCGTGTCCAGGTTTCCCCCTTTTATGGCAACATAGTCATATTGGATTGGAGCCCGCCCTACTGACCTCATCTTAATTACACCTGCAACCATCTTATTTCCCAATACGGTCACATTCTGAGGTGCTGAGGTTACCAGTTTGGGGGGAGGCACAATTCAGCCTATAACAGGGATGTAGAAGTGAAACTGGGAAGAGAAGGAAGCCAATAATGAGCACACTAGCCAGCAGGTGTCCACTGTGGGCAACCAGAGTCCCGTGTGGCATTCTGGGAGACAGTGAGGAACCCAAGGGTTGGGGCCGGGGCACTTACCCACCAGCTCCCATTTGTCATTGGTGCAGGCAGCGCCCAAGGGACCTAATTCCCTGGGGCTTTCCGCTGGTGTGCAGTCAGAGTGGTCCCCAGGGCAAACAGACAGAGGGGCTGGGAGCTGGAAGTTGGGCCCAGGCTGGAATGCCCAGAAAACCAGGTCACCAACATGTTACCCCGGCTCCCGCCCCAACTCCCACAGCCTTCCTGGTCACCCGAGCCCTGTCCAAACCCAATAAACACTCACCATCTACTATGGCCAGACCTGGTGCTCTCGTTTCTTTGAGGGAAAGTGCATCCACAGAGCCCCCTAAGGTGCGGGACATGGTGGCAGAGTCCAGCCACTGGAGCACTGGGACTTTAGAAAAGATGGTGGGGGACTCTGGGGAAGGCTGACTACACCTGCATCAGGCCTCGCTCTGCATGGTGGCATGGCCGGATGGCTACCCAGACTTCCCCATTTCTCAGCCGCCATCAGTTCAAGCCAGCGGGGTGACTCGTGAGAACAGGCGGGCAGGCATGGGAGGGTCTCAAATTCTGTGAGCCCCACCCTTCAGATGAGGTCAGGAACCAGGCCCCCGGATGCCGCTTTCTCATCAGAGCTTCGTCCCAGCGTCAGCCTGTGCTTGACACAGGCCCCACCAGACATGGAGGAGGGCAGGGAGCTGAGGTAACCCAGGCTCTCAGCGGGAAGCAGCAGGCCAGAAGTTGTCCAATACCTTTTCATTCTAGGTGTGGAAACAGAGGCCCAGGGAGAAGAGTGAATTGTTTCAGTTCTCACAATGTGTTCATCATGTTTTTATTAATGCCATAATTAATAATAAAATAGTTAAGATTTGTTGAACACTGTCATATGCCAGGCACTGGCACATTAAGTGTTCACTAGAAATTTCTGATTTTATTAGCATACCAACTCTCTGAGATAAGTACTATTTACTATCTTTCTTTGACAGATGGGGAAACTGAGGCTCAGCAAGGAACTTGCCCAAGTATGGCTCTGAGCTTCTGGGGGATTTCTTTCTGAGAAAGGGGCTCAAGCTCCCACAGGCCACCCCGGGATGAGGCGCGCCACTCTGGCAGGGTGGGAAGCCCCCCACCACACAGGCCTCCCACATTCCCCCTTGGCTCAGATGCAGGAAGAAATTGGGAGCACCCCAGGGCCTGTCTGTGGTGGATCAAAGTGCCGGGGCAGGAGGCCTCAGCCCTGGTGCTACAGAGGGGATCAGGGCAGAGAGCAGCGTCCCAGCCAGGGACGCAGAATGTCCCACGGAGATCCATCTCACCTCCACGGACCCACACCAGGCCCACCCTCCCATTCACTGTCCCAGCAAAAGGCCTGGGAGAACAGTAGGACGAGACCTGCAGGCCCCAGCAGCCTCTTTCAGGGGCTCTGCCTGTGCAGAGGAAACCCAGATTCCCCGTGCTTCTACTTGTTCCCTGGCCCCATGCCCGGGGCTGCCAGCAAATTGTGGGGCAGTCGGAGAGCGTTGGGGAGCAAATGCTGACGTCTTCGTGAAGCGCAGGCACGGAGAGCACGAGGCACGGCCGGACGCCTGCAGTCAGAGCCTGCTGGCAGCTCTGGGGCCCGGAGGCCTTGGGCTCCCAACCCGGGGAGCCCTTCGCCCCACCCCCACCCAATGACCCTGAGGAAGAAGCAAGCCGTCCTGTGCTTTAAACATTTTTTTAAACTTTATTTTTCCCAGGTTTCACTGCAATATAATTGACATACAATTATATTAGTTTAAGGTGTACAACATAATGATTTGATACATACATGTTGTGAAATGAACGCCACAATAAGTCCAGTTAACATCCCTCACCTCACATAGTTACACAACTTTTTTCTTGTGATGAGAACTTGTAAGGTCCGTCTCTAACTAACTTTCAGATACGCAATACAGTAATGGCAGCTATGCACCATGCTGCGCCCTACACCGCCAGGACTGACTTATCTTATAACTGGGAAGTTGCTACCCTTGGACCACCTTCACCAGTTTCCCCCAGCCCCAACCCTCACCTTGGCAGCCACCAATCTGTTCTGTTTCTATGAGTTGGGTTTTTTTTTTTTTTTTTTTTCAGTTTTCACATAGAAGTAAGATCGTACAGTACGAGGTCCGGCAGAAGTAGCTCCTGCTTCAGCGTGGTTGGCAGGGTAATAATATGGGTGTAATAATTTATAGTTTTAATTTAAACATTTCACCTCAAATGTTGTATGATGTGCTTGAGTGTGATGTTGTTATGTTACAGGATTACATACTTATGATTTTGTAATAAAAGATTTTGTAATAAAAAAAGGGTAGTATTTGTGCTGGACCCTGTATTTGTCTTTTTCTGTCTGACTTACCTCACTTAATATAACGACCCCCAGGACCACCCATGTTTTTGCAAATGGCAAGATTTCCTTCTTTTTGTGGCCGAATAATGTTCAAGTGTATTTACATAGCACTTTTTTTTACCCATTCACCTGTTTAAGGACATTTAGGTTGTTTCCATGTCTGGGCCATTGTAAACAACGGTACAATGAACATGGGGGTGCAGGCATCTTTTCGAGAAAGTGATTTCATTTCCTTCGGATAGATACCCAGAACTGAAGTTGCTGGCTGGTGTGACAATTCTGTTCTTAATTTTTTGAGGAAACTCCATGGGACCCCGTGCTTTGCAGCAGGGAAAAACAACTTTCCTTTCCAAATTTCAGGGCCAGTAAAGTACAGATGCCTAATAGAAGGTCAGATCAGGAAGGGCCGAAGAGATCACCCCTTCCCCAGGAACCAAGGGCTCAGGGCCACCAGCCGTGCAGCCAGGCCTGGCCCAGGTCCTGCCCCCGCCAGCGCCCTGCGCATGCCTATATTCTTTTTCTGCTGTTGCCATAACAAACGATCGCAAACTTAGTGGCTTAAATGACACACCCTTACTTTTTCACACACGTAGAAAATACTGTAGATCGGAAGTAAAATACTGTGGATCAGGGCCGTGTCCCACTCTGGAGGCTCTAGAGGAAAACCTGTCCCTGCTTATTAAGGTTATTGGCAGAATTCAGTTCCTTGTGGTGTCAGGACCCAGGTCCCCATTTTTTTGCTGGCTATAAATGGAGAACACTCTCCACTGCCCTTCTTGCCTTGAGCCCCGCTTTTTCTGTCTCCACAGCCAGCAGCGACCAGTGGGGCCCCTCTCGGGTGCATCTCTCTGACACAGCCCTGGGCCTCCTCTTGCACCTTTAAGGACTCCTGTGATCACATCAGGCCCGACCAGATAATCCAGGATAATCTCCCTACTTTATGGTCCTTAGTTTAGTCACATCTGCAAAGTCTCTTTTGCCAGGTCTTTAGGGACCGTTATTCTGTCTACCGCGTTTCCCTGCGCACTTTCAAGAAGACCAGATACTTTGACAGCCAGCCTCACCGGCAGCTCTGTGTGGCAGCTCTGTGCAGCCGCCCAGACAGGCAGAGCTCAGGGCAGGACAGCTGCCGTCCGTCACGCCACCCGGGCTCTGCCCACGTGTGGCTCCCGGACCCTTTTTTTGGCTGCTCACCGTGATCCAACAGATGGGCTTTTCCATTATGGAAGAAATGCATGAACATTAGAAAAAGCTTGGAAAATACAAAAAAAAAAAAGGAACAAGGGGAAAAAAAAAAGCCCCAGCCACGGAAATAGCCACTGTCAATATGTTACTGAATTTTCTTTGAGTGTTTTATTCTATGTATGATTGACTTTTTAAGGTTAGGGTTATAATCATATTATAAAAATGAAATTTTATTTTGCTTTTTCATATAGCATTATATTAGACATATTTTCTGCATTGAAATAAATTATTTGTAAATCCTTTTTAAATGGCTGCCTAATAGTCCATTATGTGGATGGATATATTATAGCTAACTTAACGATTCCCTTAATGTGGGACATTTAGGTCATGGCCATTATAAACGACATTGTGATGGACAAATTCTACGTAAAGCACTCCCAGCTTGAGATATGCTTCCTAGAAGAAGGGTTGTTGGATTAAGAGCATGAACCTATTCTGAAGTTTTTGCGGTCTGCACGGAGGGTGACTACATGTCCCAGCTCTTCTGAGACAGTTCCCATTTATGCCTGTTGCCTCAGCATCGTTATGGACAGTGTTCCCTTTCACTCTGGGGCCCAGCCTGGGTGATAAATCCTGTGGTCACCCACCCACAGGCTGCCTTGAGGGTTCAAAGGGCCCCTATCTTCTGCACCAGCATGCATAGTGTGAGCCCCTGGGTGGGCGGAAGCTGCACTCTGTTCACGTCTAGGCACCCACCAGCCTCCAGAGGGCCTCCGCCATGTGCCAACTCTGTGCTGGACACCCGGGGGGGCAGGGGGCAGCGGCAGGGAAGGCATATCCCAGAGTGGCTCAGGAAACGTCACTAAATGCATAAATGAGGCTGTTTGAATTGAGCAGGGGTTCTGTTCAGGCCCCCATGGAACTAAGAAGAACTTGAATATAAAGGGCTTCTGCCGGGACAGGGCTCCTCCCAAAGACAGGGTCCTGCGGGGCGCCCAGGCCTGTGGAGGCAGCACAGTGCTTTCTACAGCTTGCCGGAGAGACACCTGTGAATCGCATAGAAGCAGAAAGAACAGATGGGTGTCCCAGTGACTTAAACTTTTAGACCAAGGCAAGAGGCCCAGCCCCTGGCACATCGGCAAGGAGATTTTGTCGGGACCAGGTGACGGAAGGTATGGGAATTGCTGACTTGAAAGAAGAAGTTCCTAATTCAAAAGATGGAAAATTTCTTCCACATACATAAGTAAAACTTTCAGACTTCTTGGAATTTACCGTATACTCCCCACCCCCACCACCCAATCACCTCAGGCATCACAGTTGCCTGGGCAACCGGAAAGGGGAGCATCAGGGAAGTGAAGTCCCAGCCTCTGCCAAGTTCTTAAAACCAGTAAGACAGTCCCTCAGGGTGTTTGAGGACCTGCTCTGTGGCAGCACAGTGACAGCTCTCGGAGCTTGTCCTGTTCTCCAGGGAGGTGTGTCAGGCCGGGTGTGGTCAGAAACCCCAGTCCCCAGGGACTTGGACTATGAGGGGTATGCAGTCCCTTTGGCTGAGGGACTCAGGCAAAGTGGGGGACTGAGACCCCTTCTAAAGGGCGGTTGCTTCTCAACACCAGCTCAGTGTCACGTGGAAGAGGCGGGCCTAGGGTTGCCAGATCATCTGAATTTTTCAGAAGAATACAGAAATATTTATATTATACTGTATTATATATAAAACATATTTTATATACTTAATATATAAAACATTATATATTATACAAAATATATAATATAGTATTAAATATATTATATATTATACAAAATAATATAATATAATTATATATTTGTATGTAAATATATATTTAATATGTGTTTATATATAAATATATAAATATTTTATGTGATACAGTATAACATAAATATTATATTTATATATTATATTGATATTGATATGTTTTCATCTAAAAATATTGTCAAGAAATGAAAAGTAGAAAACAATTGTTCAGTGTTGTCCAGGCCAAGCTATACCCACCTGTGGGCCAGGTCAGCCTGTGTCAGACACAGTATGACCTATAACCCGTCCAATGATGTGACAGATGAGGAAGCTGAGGCCCAGAGGGGTGGGGACCTCTCTGATTACACAGCGAACTGGCAGCAGAAACCAGGATTCTCCCCTCAACGTCACCCCTTCTCATTATCAAAGCACCTGGAAGAAGGAAGGTGAAGATCGGAGCCAGATACGCCCATGAAGACAGACAAGGGCAGGGAGCACGGGTTGCCCGCTTAGCCCGCACAAGGTAGGTCCTGCTTCCCCGGTTGTCCTGATCCAGAGCCTTGCGTTTGGAAGGCTGAAGTGACCTCAGGCTTTTGTTGGCCGAATGATCTGCTCAAAGTCGTAGCCCTAAAAGGTGGCTGAGTGCCTTGCTGCCCCATCACTGAGTTTTCTCTGTAGAGGGAGGGAAATGTGTTCTCTGCACACATTCCAACAGCCCATCAGTTACTTAGAGATAGCTCTCCTGTTCCCTAGGTCTTTCAGGCAAAACATCTCCAGTCCCTTCAACTGTTGGCCCTGAGTTAGGGCTTTGAACTTTTCTCTTCCAGATCAGTCTCAGAAGACACTCTAGTTTGTCACTCTCTTCTGGGAATACAGCCCCTTGCTGAACGAAAGGCCCCTGGAGCCATGGATGGCTCTAAGGAAGATGACTTGGAGGTATACAGGAGCAAACTTTTCTGTAGTTGGTAGCTCTGCGTTTGCACATACTGGTCTTCTCACTTAGGGTTTCCTTTTTGTGGATTTTAGTTGACCAAAAATTTAACAAGAGTACAGGTGGTCTACTACAGTCATGGCAACACTATGGAGGTGGTATGTGACAACCCAGGTTTCACTCTGGGCCACAGCCCATTAGCTTCTGTCGTGGTATTTAGAAGTCTGGGCTTAATCGAACACTGCGTCATGTTTTTCTTTTGTTTCTCTCTCTCTCTTCCACAAGCATTGGTACTGAGTCTCCTTTCTCTCCTTATGGGGCGGGTTTTGTGAAACTCAAAGTGTTAGATTACATTTTGCCAGTTTCTTCTCTTTTAAGTCATGATTCCATGTTGCAAGTATTAGATTCCAACTTTGTGTCATCCCAGATTGGGTCAGATGCTTTGCTCTGTCTTGAAACATGGAAGTCACTAACAGAACCACAGAGTCAGGTGGGGCTTAGCATGCAGTCTGGTGACATTGCACTTAGCTCTGGGTCAACAATTCTTTGCCCAGCACTTACCACCTACAGTTGTTGAAGCTTCCCCACTACAAATTGTTGCTATCCTGCTGGGTTCTTAGCCAGGTGCTTGGTCTCTGTGAAGGGCTTACCTCCAGCCCTCCATCCTCGATTCATACCAGGACTTTTCACCAAGGCATCTGGTCAGTTATTCTCAGAATTCATCTTTGTTTGAAGAAGCAGACAACATATTCTATTTTCTGGCCCCTCTCCTGGGTGTCACCCTTCCCAGAGAGTTGTAGAATTGTATTCACTCCTGCAAGTTCTCACAATACTTTGGGTTGTCATTTATCTGGACTTGGGACCAGATATTATTCAACCTGGCTCTCAGTTCTCTGACTACTGCCTCATCCACATTGTGGTCAAATATTATTTTCAGGGCGAAGATCATTAGTATTGTTTAAAACAGGTGACATCACATATGACTCAACAACAGGAAAACAAACAACCCAATTAAAAAATGGGCAAAGCACCTGAACAGACACTTCTCCAAGGAGGACATACGGACAGCCCAGAGACATATAAAAAGATGCTCAGCATCACTAGCCATCAGAGAGATGCAAATCAAAACTGCAATGAGATAACCACTTCACAGCAGTCAGAATGGCCATTATTAGTAAATCAACAAATAACAAGTGTTGGTGAGGTTGTGGAGAAAAGGGAACCCTAGTGCACTGTTGGTGGGAATGCAGACTGCCGTGGCCACTGTGGAAAACAGTATGGAATTTCCTCAGAAAACTAAAAATGGAGCTGCCTTTTGACCCAGCAATTCCACTTCTGGGAATATATCCAAAGAATCCAAAAACACCAATTCAAAAGAATATATGCACCCTATGTTCATTATTTACCCATAGCAGCATTATTTACAACAGCCAAGATTTGGAAACAGCCTAAGTGTCCATCAGTAGATGAGTGAATAAAAAAGCTGTGGTACACTTATACACAGTGGAATATTATGCAGTAATAATAAAAAAGAAGGACTTCTTACTTTTGCGACAGCATGGATGGAACTAAGTGAAATAAGCCAGTCAGTGAAAGAAAAACACCATATGACCTCACTTACAACTGGAATCTAATGAATAAAATAAATGAACAAGCAAAACAGAATCAAAGGCACAGGAACGTGGAACAGACGGACAGCTGTAAGGGGGTCGGGGAGGTGCAGACTGGCTGAAAGAAGGTGAAGGGATTAGTGGAAGAACACATGCATGACCCATGGACGTGAACAACGGTGTGGCTGTTGACTGTGGGAGTCGGGGGCAGGGGCCAAAGGGGGAAAAATTGGGACAATTGTAACAGCATAAACAATTAAAAAAAAACTAAAAAAAATGGTGTGACATCAGAATGGGTGATTTTCTGTCCCCCCCACCCCAATCTGCTTTAACACCCGTCATGGAACACACACTGGGGTCTACCCAGAAGACAGAGAGACAAAGACAAGTGAGGCAATGTCCCTGGCTCAGGAGCTGCGGGCCCTGCACTGGTTTTATCCCTTCCTTACCCTTTTCGTCATCCTGAACATACTATAAAAAGGCACTTCTCCCTGTCTCTGGAATTTCCAGCTATGGTCATGCTTATGTATTCAAAACTCCCAGCAGAGCCAAGTAAAGAAATGGAGTTTTCCACACTGGAATGGGATTCGATATAACCGGGGTGTGGCATTGAACAATGTGGCTGAAGGAGGGCACTCTGGGTAACAGCCATCAGGGTTGAGGGGCTGGGCAGGGTGGGCCACCTGTTTGTTCACGCAGGGAGAAGCTCCAAATGGCAGCGTTTTCCTCCGAGTTGGAGGCCTGAGCTGAATGGTGTCAGGACAGGAGGGTCTGTCAGCATCCCCTCCCCAGATATCCACAGCACAGCTGCCATGAGCATTGTGAGGAGATGGGAACTGCCTCACTTTGTCTAGGGGAGAAAGAGAAAGCATTGGGAAGGAGGTAAAGATAAGGCAGAGTTTTGAGGGATGCATAAGAGCTTACCAGTAGAAAAAGTGGTGAAGGGCCTTCCAGGGAGAGCTAGCACAAGTTTAAAGGCGTGGGGACGGAGGGCTCACAGTGTGTTGCAAGAGAGCTGGGATCCCATCCTGGCTAGGCAGAAGTTTGTCTGGGGAGGGGCTAGCAGTGCTGATCAGGGGAAAGGCAGTGAGGCCATAGGGGAGCCTCAGCTGTGTGTTCCTGATTCAAACTCTGACTCCTTTTCATTTCCTCTCCCTTTTTTTTTTTGTATTTATTGTGGAAAATGTAGACTCACATACCTAAGTTGTTCCAAACACACTTAAAAGATTTTCAATAACCAAACTGAGTTACAGGATTTTAAATTTAAAATTAAATAAAATTTAAAATTCAGTTCCCCAGTTGGACTAGCCAAATTTGAAGTGCTCCCTAACAACGTATGGCTAGTAGTTTCTTAAAGGACAGCAGAGGTACAAGGAAACCAATTAGGGGAGTTTTCTTTCAAGTATCTTTCCATATGCACTGATTTAAACATATTTGATGTGTTTTAATCTGTTGTGTTTATTATTCTTATTGAAATTTGTGTGCCACATATTTGTCCAGGGAAGTCTCTTCATTTGATCCCAAATCTTTTGACACAAGTTTAAGTGTCGTTGACAGCTGCCTTGCTTTGTGATATGAAAATATGTTTCAAACTTGTGTTGGACACGTTCTTCCCAAGAGCTGGAATCAACCGTCTCTCCAAGGAGCTCTGGTTCCTTAGAGTGAGAAATGATAGTTAGAAATCAAACCCTAGGCCCTGGGACTGCTCATTGTTATTGGGTTGGTCATTGTTTTTAGGACTTTTCAGTGGACTGAACCATAGATTTTACTTAATCTTATTTCTCTTATGTCTGTATCTCCTTTCTCCCATGCTGAATATCCCAGTTGTCAATGATACCTACATAGTTACTATCTCACATTATTGCATACTATACATACAGTATCTCAGAACAATACAAGCACTCTACACACAATATAATTATTAAAAACAATGTGCTTTCCCCTGGTTCTTTTTTCCCTAAAGGTATATCCCTCCATAGTTCTGCAAATTATTGTTTTAAAGTCACTTGGAATATTCTGTCTCTTGTATTTACTAACTAGACACATATTTATGCTCATTATGTTCATTCTACTCACTTTTTTGGGATTACTTTTTAAAAAGGAATTTTTGTGCTATAATAAAATATTTTATTATATAAAATATTTTCATGGTTCCAAGCCAAGTCTAAAAACCAAGGTATATTAAAAGAAGTCTAACTCTCTTTTTGGTGTTCTGAGCACCCAGTTTCAATGTGGGGAAGGGATTCCTCCCGTACTAATAAACAATTCTCAGACACTAGCAGAGTGTCCAAGAATTCAACCCAGTTCTTATACTATCCACCCAGAGACAGCAGATTCAACAGGTTAAGGGTTCAGTCCTGCGAGACTGCCCTGCCAGAACTTCAGACAGACTGAGTAGCTACAAATCAGAGGTTCCCATGGCTCCCTCCTCGGGGTTCAATTAATTTGCTAGAACAGCTCACATAACTCAGAGAAGCACTTTACTTACTAGGTTATCAGTTTATTATAAAAAGGATATGACTCAGAAACAGCCATATGAAAGAGATGCATAGGGCAAGAGCTGTGGAAAGGGAAGTGGAACCTCCCTGCCTTCTCCTCAAATCTCCGTGTGTTCACCAACCTGGGAGCTCTCAGAACCTTGTCCTTTGGCTTTTTCCGGAGACTTCAATCAGCCTCCAGCACCTCCCTGTGCCCCAGAGGTGAGTGGGGCACTGGAAGTGTCAACACTGTAATCCCCGGATTGGCTCCATGGGCAACCAGCCCCTGTCCTCGGGGGCTTTCCAACAGCACTCTCATTAAAATGAAAGGCTCCTTTTCACTTTCAACACTTAGGACATTGCAGGGGTTTCAGGAGCTGTGAGGCAGGAGTTTGGACAATGACCAAATATGTGTGAGAAATATACGCTGATCCTCCGAATGACCAAATATATGTATTTCCTATAAATTGCAATATTGCAAGCTTTATTCCCTATCCCCTTCATCTTATTCCCTACTTCCTCCCATAGATAATTTTAAAACTTTTATGGATTGTCTTCTTAAAAATAAATATCGCCCTGGCCAGGCAACTCTGTTGGAGCATTGTCCCCATATGCCAGGGCTGCGGATTTGATCCCTGGTCAGGGAGCATATAAGAGACAACCAATGAATGCATAGAGGAGTAGAGCAACAAACCGATGTTTCTCTCTCAGAATCAATAAATAAAAGTATTTTTAAATATCTTTTTATAATTTATTTATTCTTTTAGAGAGAGGGGAAGGGAGGGAGAGAAACATCAATGTGCGGTTGCCTCTCGTATGCCCCCAACTGGGGACCTGGCCCACAGCCCAGGCATGTGCTTTGACTGGGAATCGAACCAGTGACCCTTTGGTTTGCAGTCCCATGCTCAATCCACTAAGCCACATCAGCCGGGGCAATAAATAAAAATATCTAAAAAAATAAACTTTATATGCATGTGTGTGTACACAACTTGAATCACATTCATTTTAAGATAAACAGTAATGCACCATATACACTGCCCTACCTTGCTTCTTTCACTTAACAACATGTACAATCGCTTAAGAAATAGTCCTCATTCTTTCTTATAGAGACATAATACTCCTTTAGGAGGATATACTATAGTTCATTCAGTCTGTCCTCACATAAAGATACTTGAGTTGTTTCCAGTTTTTGACATTCCAAAATACTGCTGCTATTAATAGTATTCTGCATATGCCTTTCTATACTGTCTGAGATAGATAGTTGGAAGTGAGTGAGTAGGTCAAAGGGGTAAATGCACATGTGATTTTTCTAGGTATTCCAAATTTCTCTCCATGGAGTTGCCCATTCTGCACTTCCACCAGCAATGTTTGAGAGCGTCTGTTTCCCCGCAGACTCACTGTCAGAGCATGTTGTCAGGCTTTGGGTTTTTGTCAGTCTGATAGCTGACAAATGATATCTTGGTCTAGTTTTGATTTCTATGTATTCCAATACAACTTAGTAAAGGCACATCATTCACCCACTCACTCATGATGCCACCCTTATCAAAATTAAATTTCTATACATACTTAGGTCTTTTTATGGATTTTGTATTCCATTCCATTGGTATTTATTAATTTATCAATACCAATTTTTTTAATCCTCACTTGAGGATATATTGTATTTATTGATTTTAGAGGGAGGAAGTGAGAGAGGAGTAACATCAATGTGAGAGAGAAACATCACTTGGCTGCCTCCCACACGCATCTTGAGGTATGTCCCCCGACCAGGGATGGAACTCACAAACCTTTGGTGCACAGGCTGAGGCCCCAATGAACTAAGCCACTCGGGCAGGGCCCAGATTGTTTTAATTAAAAAGGCTTTATGTTTTAATGTCTTACACTGCTGCCTACCCTTCCTCCCTGCTCTCAAATTGCTTTTCTTTTTCATAGTTTTTCTTGACTATTCTTGCTTCTTTCTTTATCCAAGTGAAATTTATAATTGTTAACTTACCTAGTCCTATTTCCCCATCTTAAGAAAAGATGGTATTTTTATTTGGGTTGCCATAATTTGCACATTAACCTAGGAAGAACTAAGTCCTTTGTTATATTGAATCTTTCTAACCAAGAACATATCTTTCCATTTGTTCAAGACTACTACTGTATGTGTTTTGGTGTTTTATTATTTTTCAGGTTTTGGACACTTCTTTTTATATTTAAGCCTTGATGGTTTATATTTTCCTTTGCTTTCATAATTTTTGTTATCTTCTATTTTATATTCTAACTGGTTTTGCTTATCTATATTAAAAATTTTTATTTGGCCCTGGCTTACGTGACTCAGTAGATTGAGTGCCAGTCTGAGAACCAAAAGGTTGCCAGTTTGATTCCAAGTCAGGGCACATGCCTGGGATGTGGGCGTATAAGAGGCAACCTATCGATGTGTCTCTCCGTTTCTTTCTCCTTCCCTTCCCCTCTGTCTAAAAATAGATAAATAAAATCTTTTTAAAAAACCTACCATAGTCTTAAAAAACTTTTTATTTATATGTTAACTTTTGGGCGGGGGTGGGGGGTGGGGGGGCCGGATATACCTACATTAGCTAGCAACAGTTATTTACCAACTCTGGCCTTTGACCTTCAAAAACTACTGTATTTTGCTGTGTAGCATGAACACTTTTTTGCCCAGACTTTCAAGGGAAAAATAAAGATGCTTACTATACATGGGTAGTACTAATTCCATATGTAAATATTGTGAATTTGTTATCCATACATAAAATTTCTTGTACCTTGTATCTGTTCTTGTGTTTTATAATTACTTTTACATAAAATTTCTTGTACCACAATATGTTCAAATATAAATGCTAAAAATCTTTTATATACAGAAAAACAAGTATCTAAATATAAATAAATAAAAATTGAATTAAAATATTAAAATGAAAGATTTTTTCCTGAAAGTTTGGATCAAATATGTGGGTGTGCATTATTTCCAGAGGCACATTATACACAGCAAAACGCACTAGGTTTCTGCTTCCACTTTGCTGATGCCCTCCACCTCAAGATCTGACAGGGCAGTTCCCCAAGCCATCTCTTTTCTTCTTCAAATTATTCAAAGAGAGCGGAACCTTGACTCTCTCCAGCTGATTTCTGGCAAAATGAGGCTCACCAAGTAAACCAGGCACAAACAAACCTGATACCAAACATTTTAAAAGACAAATTGAAACATTAATAAAATAATAGATAATGAAAGAATGTCAAAGAAGAGAAATTATCTCTATGTATTTGGGGACGATTGGAGTTTAAATGTTATTTTAGTGCAATCCACAAGAGACTTACGCATTATCTTTTTTCTCCTGGATACAAAGAAAGGGGTGGAAAGAACTCAAAGAAATGATGTCTTAGAAACTGGCCATCAGTGTGGATGGACCTAGAGAACATTACGCTAAGTGAAATAAGCCAGTTAGAGAAAGACAAATAACATTTGATTCCACTCATATGTGGAATCTAATGAACAAACTGAACTAACAAGGAAAATAGGGACAGACTCATAGAGGAAACCAGGATTCCAGCTAACTGGGGTGGAGGTTAGGGGGTGGAGGGATTGAGCAAAAAGAAATAAGGACTCACGGTCATGGACAACAGTGTGGTGATTGCTGGCGGGGAGGGAGCGTAAGGGGATTAAACTGTAATAGAAAAAAATACAATAAAGATTATAAAAGTAAGAAACTGGCCATCATCTCCTACACCATCTCTCAATTGTTTCTCTGTAACTCCTAAGAGAAGTGACTAATTTAAGTTAAATTTAATACACTAAGGAAGGGGTGTCAAACTCATTTTCACCAGGGGTCACATTAGCCTGTGGTTGCCTTCAAAGGGCTGACTGTAATTTTAGGACTGCATAAACGTAACTACTCCTTAACTGCTAAGGAGTTGCAATTACATTTGGCCCCTTGAAGGCAACCATGAGGCTGATGTGGCCCCCAGTGAAAATGAGTTTGACACCCCTGCACTAAGGCCATGGAGGCGATCCTTAAAATCAAAGTGTAGGTCAGTTCAGTATCTTACAATAATTTCATTATATTTTACTTTATTATTATTTTTTTAAATACTCACCCAAGGATACATTTATTGATTTGGGGGTGGGGGTGGGGAACTTTGATGTGAGAGAGAAACAATGATTGGTTACTTTTCACATATGTCCCAACAGACTGGGATTGAAACCACAACCTAGGTATGTGCCCCAACAGGGAATCAAAACCCTCAGCTCTTTGGTGTACGGGGTGGGTGACACTCCAACCAACTGAGCCACCCGGCCAAGGCAATTTTATTGTATTTTAATTATCTTTAATAATTTCTTTTTAGAGATTTCTGGCCAAGACGAAGGTGTAGGTAGATACACTTTGCCTCCTCACACAACCAAAAGAAGGACAACAACAAATTTAAAAACAAAAAACAACCAGAACTGCCAGAAAATCAAACTATGGAAGTCTGACAACCAAGGAATTAAAGAAGAAACATCCATCCAGACTGGTAGGAGTGGTGGAGATGGGCAGCCAGGGTGGAGAGGACTCCCAAGGCAGTGGCTGGCAGAGCAGGTGGTCCCACATTTGCATGTGGATAAACCGGAAGGAACAACTAGGGAGCGAGACAGACTGTGCAAACCAGGGTTCCAGTGTGGGAAAATAAAGCCTCAAAACCTCTGACTGAAAAAACCTGTGGAGGTTGAGGAGAACTCCCAGCTTCATGGGAGAGTTCACTGGAGAGACCCACAGGATCCTAGAACATGGTGTTTTGCTTGTGGGTAGTGGGGAAAATGACTGAAAGCTAGCTGAGAGCTGAGCAAGCAGCATTGTTCCCTCTTGGACCCTTCCCCTACATATAGTTCCACAACTCGCCAGGTGTGTTGCCCCACCCTGGCAAATACCTGAGGCTCTGCCCCTTACTACGTAACAGGAACGCTGAGACAAGAAAATATGGGCCAAATGAGAGAAGAGATCAAAACTCCAGAACAAATACAACTAAGTGATGAAGAGGTAGCTAATCTACCAGATGCAGAGTTCAAAACACTGGTAATCAGGATGCTCACAGAAATGGTTGAGTATGGTCACAAAATAGAGGAAAAAGTGAAGGCTATGAAAAGTGAAATAAAGGAAAGTGTAAAGGAAACCAACAGTGAAGGGAAGGAAATGAGGACTCAAATCAATGGTTTGGATCAGAAGGAAGAAATAAACATTCAACCACAACAAAATGAAGAAACAAGAATTCAAATAAAGTAAGGAGAGGCTTAGGAACCTCCAGGACAACTTTCAATGTTCCAACATCTGAATCATAGGGATGCCAGAAGGAGACAAGGAAGAGCAAGAGATGGAAAACTTATTTGAAAAAATAATGAAGGAGAACTTCCCTAAACTTTCAAAGGAAATAGACTTCCAGGAAGTCCAAGAAGCTCAGAGAGTCCCAAAGAAGTTGGACCCAAGGAAGCACACACCAAGCCACATCATAATTACATTACCCAATATGAAAGATAAGGAGAGACTCTTAAAAGCAGCAAGAGAAAAGGAGACAGTTACCTACAAAGGAGTTCCCAAAAGACTATCAGTTGATTTCTCAAAAGAAACCTTGCAGGCAAGAAGGGGCTAGAAAGAAGTATTCCAAGTCATGAAAGGCAAGGACCTACATCCAAGATGACTCTATCCAGCAAAGCTATCATTTAGAATGGAAGGGCAGGTAAAGTGCTTCCCAGATAAGGTCAAGTTAAAGGAGTTCATCATCACCAAGCCTTTATTACATGAAGGTTAAAGGGACTTATCTAAGAAAAAGAAGATAAAAAATATGAACAGCAACATGACAACAAACTCACAACTATCAACAGCCGAGCCTAAAAAAAAAACAAAAACAAAATTGAACTAAGCAAACGACTAGAACTGTAACAGATTCATGGAAATGGAGATCACATGGAGGGTTATTAGTGGGGAAGGGAGGAGGGAATGAGGGACAAGGTGCAGGGAATAATTAGCATAAATGGTAGGTAGAAAATAGACAGGGGGAGGTTAAGCATAGTATAGGAAATAGAGAAACCAAAGAACTTATATGTGCGACCCATGGACATGAACTAAGGGGTCGGAGATGTGGGTGGGAGGGAGTGTGCAAGTTGGAGTGGGACAATGGGGGGAGGGGGAATGGGACAACTGTAATAGCATAATCAATAAAATATATTAAAAATAATATCTTTTTAAACTGTGTTCAAATAGGGTCTTTTGTTATGTGATTGGTGAGGACTATTGATATTTCTTAGATTCACTAGGGACTATGAGATGATACATTTTTTTTTTTAATTGTCATCTGGGACATTTTTTTCAGTGCTTTTAGAGAGGAATGGAGAGAGGAAGAGAGAAACATCAATGAAAGAGAGAAACATTGATATATTGCTTCCTGCATGCACCCAGACTGGGGAACAAACCCGCAACCTAGGTATATGCCCTGATTGGGAACCGAGCTGGCAACCTTTCAGTTATAGGACAAGGCTCCAGCCAATGCAGTCACACTAGCTGGGTGATGCTATCCTTTTCAAAGTTCTTAAGAGGGTTGGCCTTGAGAAAGAGAAAGCCTGACAAACACCCACTGGATCTCTAAGCCCTGCTGGTTTTGTCCCTTCCTCTACCCTCCCCAGGAAAGCTACACCAATGTCTCATGGTCACGTTCCAAAGCTCTTTCCTTTTCCAGTTTGTCCTGTACATGGCAGCCTCCTTTGTAGCCCTTACTAGTCTAAGCTGACACAGGAACCTAGTGGGGACTAGCATGTGGAAGAAGGCAACGACTGTATCTCATTCACCTTTTTATCTCTAAAGTGCAAGATACATGGTAGGAACTCAACAAGGACGAATGAATGCGTGAATGTATGAATGAATGGATGCGTGCGTGCGTTCACATATGTATACATGAATGAATTCATTAGCCAGAGTGTTGGTCCTTCTGCACTTTACTCTCTCCCAGCTGTGTCCTCTAGGGTATCCCTCCCACCCCAGCCACGCCGAAAGGGAAAAGTGCTTTCAAACTGGTTGCTTCTGTGGGGAGGGATTCCTAACATCTCCCAGCTGCACCCACCCCCTATATGCATCTCCACATTGCACTAGCCCACAACATTGTCAGGAGGGGGTCGAAGATTTGGGTGCAAATGAGAAATTCTTATTAGTCTTTTTCCTGCCTGGCATCTTTCCTTTGTGTTCTCATCCCCCAGTAGTGTCCCTATCATGTGCCCTCTTTATGCTTCCTATTCTTCCTGTATAAGCTTGTTCTTTGGAAAAAATGCGATAGATTTCCTCTCAGCAGTGATGAGTAGCCCCTAGAAAGTGTTCATGTTAGCCCTCTTCGGTATATCTGCATCATGACAACAGACAGAGCCTTAAACCAAAGGAGTCAAGACTTTACAGTGTTCCTGATCCCAGAGAGCTTGTGGGACACTCACTGGGATGAGGGCCAGGGAGACGGGTCATCTCAGGAGCCCTAGAAGAATAACATGTAATCAATCCATTTGGGAGAACTGTCCTTGTTGTTTCGACACCCTCATTGTCTCTCCTCTTTGCCACTGACTGGCTGTTCGGGTCTTTCACCAGCTCCTCCCAGTCACAGCCCACTCTTCGCTTAGGGCGTCATTTTGTGTCCTTCAACTGTGACCAAATTTGTGTATCTCTTGATGAGAGCGTGGACTCCCGGACGGTAGGCGCTGGGTCTCTCGCTTCTTTCTAGTGCTCCTATGTGCTTGCTACTGGGCTTTGTAGCCAAGCCACAAAACACACCTAGGCGATACCTTCTAGCCTTTCCTCTGTCTCCAGGTAGCACTGTGTGACGGACTGTGTTTCCACAGCACCATGCTGCCCGAACATACTCTCCTGAATCTTGTCGTTCTCCCTTAAGAAGTAGAGTCTATTCTGCCTCACTTTGAATGAAGCACTAAAAAAAAAAAAAAAGATTTTATTTATTTTTAGAGAGAAGGGAGGGAGGAAGAGAGGGAGAGAAACATCAATGTGTGGTTGCCTCTCAAGTACCGCCCCCCACTGGTGACATGGCCCACAACACAGGCCTGTGCCCCAACTGGGAATAGAACCAGCAACCCTTGGATTTACAGTCTGGTGCTCAGTCCACTGGGCCACACCAGCCTGGGCTAAACAGAACTTTTTGTTCTCAATGAATACAATACAGCTGAGTGATGCTATACGACTTTCAGGCTTCCCTAAAAGGCAATAGGGCTTCCTCTGGTTATTTCTGATGAATCTTGCCCTTGGCACCCAGTTACCACCAGGCTTGAGAAAGTCCTCACTAGTCTAAGCAGAGAGACCTCATGGCGAGGCCCCCCAGGCAATAGCAGGTATTGACCACCAGGCATGTGAGTGAGCCAACGTTTGAAACTTTAATGAAACATTAAGCTTCAGGGAGAAAAAGTCCCACAAGTCTCCCTCACTGTGATGTGACATCAATTTGCACAGCATCTGGCACACAGAAAGCTGCTGACAGAATAGACTGGAACTTACCCAAGGTCATATATTTAGTACTAGACTTGGGACCAGGAACTGGTGGCCCAAGGCTCGTGAAGGCTTTCTCTGCTATACCAGTTTGCCTCTGCTCCAAACCTTCTGTTGCTTTTTCCAGTGCTCAAACTTCTGACCATTTAGAGATTCAGGCATCGTGTCTACAGCCTCTCCCCAAACTGAAAACATTCTGTCTTCTTCTCAACAGCCACCTTCTTGCCAAAATAAGCCAGGAATGGTTATGGGAGTGCCTGGATTCCAGCAGGAGTTGAGCTGGTCTAAGAAGCAAAACAGAGAAAAAGGAAATATCCAAAAAGGTTGATTTGTTTAAACTTCTTCACAAACTTAACAACACAAGGAAACCAACAGAGACAAGCTTGTAATGAAGTAATCAGCCGACGCTGCTAATATTCCAGTAACATGAAATGATTCCCCACATTTCCTGGGGTAGATATGAATAGGGTCATTAAAATATGGCTAAGGAAGGGAGGGAGAGTTTACTTTTTCTGTCTCCTTAGAGTCTGTGTTCTGAAAGCTCAGCAGGAATTTAAACAAATAGCATGGAGGAATAGTGAATCTGATCATATTTAAAGAAAAACTCACTTTCATATTTTGCTTCCCTTTAATAAATACATTGGCTTCTGCAATGTATTGTTTTTTAAAACCCTGCAGATTCCAACCCTGCCCCCTCCCCCACCTGGAGAGCACATTAGCATCAAATTGCATATTTTTTTTTCTCTAGGTCAAGAAGAAACTGTTGCTTCTCTCATATAAATGAAGGTAAGGAGAAAGAAAGGAAGGAGGGTAAGAGGTCATGGAAATCACGATGCTTTCCCTTGGATTAAAAAGTGAAAAAAAAAAACCCTGGCTGGTGTGGCTCAGTGGATTGAGCGCCAGCCTGAGAACCAAAGGGTCGCCGGTGTGATTCTGGTCAGGGCACGTGCCTGGGTTGTGGGCTGGGTCCCCAGTGGGGTACTTGGGGGAGGCAGCCACATGTTCATGTTTCTCTCTCCTTCTCCCTCCCTTCCTCTCTGTCTATAAATAAATAAATTTTTAAAAAATATTTTATTTATTTATTTTCAAAGAGGGGGGAAGGGAAGGAGAAAGAGAGGGAGCAAAACATCAATGTGTGGTTGCCTCTCACATGGCCCCCACTGGGGACCTGGCCCACAACCCAGGCATGTGCCCTGACCAGGAATCGAACCAACGACCCTTTGGTTCATAGCCCACGCTGAATCCACTGAGCTACACCAGCCGGGCTAAATAAATAAATCCTTGAAAAAAAAGAAAACAACTGAAAAATAAAGTTAGAGGAGGGTCAATGATGAAAGGAAGGAGAGAGCTACTGACAAAAGGGAAGTTCATCAGTAAAATGGGCCTGTGAAGGTCACACCCCCACAGGGAAGGGAGAATTGGGCTCTGAGCCTTTGGTTCCCCTGCACTCCACACTAGATGCAACTATAGGAGCTGGGAGAACTGGGAGAATCCGGTTGCACAAATAGTACAACCTACTGACACTCACAGAGGAGGGCATCAGTGCTCTGACCTTGGACAAGTTTAACCTCTTTAAGCCTCAGTCTTCTCATCTGGTAAAACTGGGTATTAGAGGACCTATCTCACAGAGTTTTGTAGCTTAAATAAAATAAATAAAACATGTCACCCAGCACATAATAGGAGCTCCACAAATGTTAGGAAGAAAAGTAAAAAATTCTCTCAATGAGGGGCTTTTTGGGTGAAGACCCTCAGTCCTGGAAATGTTGGTGGCCCCTGAGGGGTTGGGGGACACTTTGGCCAGCTGTCCCTGTGCTTCTCCCAAGCCCTGAAGCTCAGTTCTGGACTGTGGTGAAGCTTGAGGGCCCAGGACTAGTCACCCAGCTTGTTTAACAAGTGCTTTCTCACACACCCCATACACACTTTGGCCCAAAAATTCTGTGAGGATTTTTCTTCCTTCCTCTGTTGTTGGGTTCTGATTACTTCCATCTGGCTGCGGCAGCTCGAGTGGAGTCTCTAAAAACAAAACAAAACAAAACAAAACAAAACAACACAAAACAAAACAAAAAATCTTCCCTACAAAACACACATGAACTAACCCTAGAAGGCTGCTTTGCTTCTCGCCAACCTGCGCTCAAGTGGCTACTCCGCCAGGCTTGGCGAGCGGCGGCTGGGGCGGGGGCGGGGGGGGGGGAAGCGCAGGAAGGACCCCCGGCACCTGCCCGGGCTGAGCCAGGGATCATCCCCACCCTTTTCCTCTGTCCCGGGTTTTCACCCCGGTGCCCGAAGAAGCGAGTGCGCTGGGAGCAGCGACCCGGGCATCTCCCCGAGGAGGAAAAAAAAGGAGATGGGGAGGACGGGAGATTTCAGAGATTGAAAACAGAGCAGTCCCTGAGCCTCAGCTCCGAAGCTCATCTGACTTGAGTTAGCAACCGTATCCCCCTCCCACCCCCGCCCCGGCGCCTAAAAAAAAAAGTGTTGGAGACTAGTGCGTTCTTTCGTTCACTGCTCGAACTTTCCTTGTAGGTGTGCGTTCTCTACTTCGGGCTGGGGAGGAGTGTCCTCGGCCGCCTCCTCGCGTCTGGGTCCCCAGGGTCCTCCCGGGCGGGTACGCGCCGCGCGGGCGGGCGCGCGGCGCAGGGTGTGCTGCATCCGAGCGCGCGGGGGCGCTGCGCCGACCCGTCGGCGCCCGGATTGCGGGAGTGCTGGAGTTCGCCAGCCGAGGCAGCACGGCTCCGCAGACTTTTTTTCAAACTCCCATCAATGAGACTTCGAGAAGGAGTGGGAGGAGGCGGCGGCGGCGGCGGCGGCGGCGGCCGCTGAGGCAAGCGAGGAAGAGCCGGGCTAGCCGGAGGAGCTGGAGGAAGGAGCGCGGGTCGCGCGCCGCGCCGGAGCTTTGGGGTGCTCCTCGCCCGCCGGCTGTAGGGGCGGCCCGACCCCCGCCCGCCTCTTAGTCCCTCCTTTCTTGCCTGGTCTGACCCGCCCGGCCGGACTGATCCCCGACACACGGCAGCCCTCGGCGGGTCGCCGCGCCAGCCAAGTTGGGATGGGGGCTTGCAGTCACCGCCTGGCTCCCGAGAGGCCACCTGCTTGCTAGAGGTAAACTTTTGTCTTCCACGGTAAAGTTGCACTGGCTTCTTCTGCTTGCTTTTCGTTGAGAAGTGCCCCCATCCCGGCCGAACCCTGGCTGGCTGGGATGCTGTGCGGTCTCGGAGGGTGTCTCGGCGCGGGGATCGTGGCACCGGGTTCAGGGGGCCCTGGGGTTAGTGGGATGGCCTCAATTCGGGCTTTGGCCGAGGCGGGCAGGCACGTAACGGAGGAGTTTGAGGACTAGGAACTCGTGGCCGGGGTTGAAGGGCGATTTTCCAACTTGGGGGAAAGAGCCACTCTCCTCCGGGTGTGCGGCCGCGCCGGCCCTCGTGCCTTCTTCATCGCGCCGGAGCCCGGGGCTGTTTTTGCAGGAGGTGTGCGGGGAGGCTTAGCACCGGAGGCTGGGAAGCTGCGGAGCTCCGAGAGGTGGGCAGTGGGAGTATGCCTTAGGGAAGTGTGTTGCGTGTGAGGGGCTGCAGCCAGCCACTAGTGAACTTCTTACTGCTCCTCTCCGAGCGACCCGTCCCGGAGCCCTGCCTTTCTTTCTTCCTCGCTCCTTCCTCCCCCTCATCAGGCCTTGCCGCCCCCTCCCCCTCGGTCAGGCTCTCCTCTCCGTTCACCCTCCTTGCTTTTTCCCCTCCTCCTCCTCCTCCTGCCCTCCGCCCCGAGATCCGCTTGACTTCCCGAAGGGATCCTCCCGTAATCCCTGGCCGGGTCCTTGGGTCCCCCCACCCTCACTTTCATCCCCGCCCCCATTCACCCTCCCCCCTCCCCAACATCCCCTATCCCGGGCCAATCGCTCAACAAGTATATTTGCTGAGGAATTTGAAAAATCCACTACTGCAACTTGATCTGTGTGTGATGGATGGGAGAGGCGCGGAGAGAGTTGGGCGCCAATCCTATTAAGGGTTTAGGGAGGGGAGCGTTTTCCCTGGATGGGGGCGGGGGTGTGGAGAGGGGAGGAAGAAGGAGTGTGTGTGTGTGTGTGTGAGAGAGAGAGAGAGAGAGAGAGAGAGGGAGAGAGAGAGAGAGAGCGCGAGCGGGAGGGAAAGAGAGAGAGAAAGAAAGGAAGCGAGCGAGCGCGAGAGCGAGAGCGAGCGCTCCCGCAGCGCGGGGGAACTGGAAGTCCACCCAACTCGGCGCCTTTTCAGCCCGGCAGGAATTGCTGTCATTTCCTAGGAAACCCGAATTTCACTGCGCGAGTATCTGGATGGAGCCGCGCGATTCACCCTGGTGACCCGCCGCAGAGGCGTTCGCCGGCCTTGGGTCTCCCTCCAGGGTGCTTCCCCTACCCCTGTCTCTTTTGTATGATTCTTAGGCGGTTCTCGGAGTTGATCCCGGCTGGAACAGTAGATCTTTCCCTAACGTCTAGTGCTAGCAGTGGGGGTCTTATTCGCTCCTCTGCCCTCTTGCCCCGGCAGCGCGCTTGGTGCACCGCCACCCCTGCGGGCTTTGCAGCCCGGTGGCCACGGCCGAGTCCTGGGCCTCCTGCCCACCGCCCTCGCGGGCCGTGTGAAGGTTTAATCCCGACAGCTTCAGATAAAGGGAGCAGTTGTAAAACGCTCATATACTGTTTGCAGATGAGGCTCTGGGGGATGTTGGAGAATTTGAAAGTAAACGTTTCCCTCGCAAGCGGCATAAAATAGTGTTTAAACAAATATTGTATTGGCATGCTCAGGGGGCTTGGTGCCAAAAAGTAAAGTAAATAAACTGTGAAATCCAAAATATACAGCGGTGGAAAGCGGGGGAATAGGCGGGTTCGTCACAAGTCCCCTGATGAGGCCCGTTTTCCGCCACCTCACCTACAAGACCCCTCCCCTACCATTTCCTTACCTTGGCTGGGAGTTCCCTTCCCTCTGCCCCTGTCCCGCAGCGTCTTGGGTCCGAGGGTGGCCTTGCAGCTGTTCACTCGGGAGGAAATTCATTGTGTGGCTACCTAGGCAGGCCTCCCAGGGGAGGGCAAGGCACCTTGGCGGAGCCTGGCTGCTTTGAGTTTTGATGCTCTCTACCAGCCCCTGGCTTGCCCTGGGGCAGTAAGTGCACTGTACACTCTGGAACTGGCAGAGGCGTCTTCTCCAGGGCCTTTCTCCTTCTTGGGCCTCCGACCTCTCTTCTTACTCTTCATCTTTCTTGCTTTCGTTTTCCTAGACTTGCAGCTTCTCCCTCCTGCTGCTGAGGGTTACAGGAAACTGTGGAGATGTTCTCCTCCAGATTTAAATTCCGCTCCATCCGAAACATAGGGAAAGTTGTCACTTGTCTGAGAGTTTCAAATGAGTTATATTTTGCAACATTGAGGGTGGTTTTGTATTTCTCCTCTGCTTTAAGAAATATGCCACTTTTGTGAGGTTATTTAGTGGTTCTGGGGGTGTAATGTATGTGGAAAGATGCCGTTCTAGGTGAGGAGCCTGAGGCCCAGGAGGCGGCCCTCAGGCGACCTGGCCCTCCCTCGGTCTGGCATCTGAGTGAGAGTCTATGGTTGGAGGATTCTACTTCAAGGTCAGTGGGTGCGGATGAGAGGGAGAGACACACTCCTGAACCAGGACCAGGCTCACCTAGAAACAAGGTGGGACTGTTGGAGAGGTTTTTATCTTCCCTGGGAATTGTTTGGAGGGGATTTCACACAAGGTTCAGACTCCTTCCACAGAGCCTCCCAGGCTGTTTGCAGACTCACAGTGACTCTGGCTGTGGCCTTGGAGGGAACTTTTGACTTGTCCCACCTTGAAGTGTGTGTGTGTGTGTGTGTGTGTGTGTGTGTGTGTGTGTGTGTGTGTAGTTAGACTAGGCACTTCTGGCCTGGTGGCCTTAGGATGGAAGGCCCCTCTACTTTCTCAGGGATGCTCCAGACCACTTGTTGAAGAACACTGAACAGAGGAGGTCCTTTGAGTTGCCTGGTCAGAAGAGGGGACCACAGCGCTGTCAGTGAGCTGCTCATTGCCTGGCTTGGGGGGCTTGGCCCGAGAGCTGTGTACTGTAGCTGGCTTGTTTGCACTGTGGACAGAAAAATACACAACTACTTCATGCTTTTTGTGCTCCCACAAGTGCCCTGTACACAGGGTAGCCCCCAGGGCTGGATTAACAAACCAGGGGATTCAGCAGGCAGGCAGACAAAATTGGATATTTGCCTAATAAACACCCTTCATCCATCAGGGTCTGTGGGGGCAGCGGGGTGGCAGGGGGGAGGCGGGTGGTGGAATTCACCTCATAGATACCAGCAATTCCCTTTAAATGGGACTGGAGGTTGCCCTGTGCACTTTGAAAGCCCGTGTAACCCCTACACAGGTGCTGGCTTGTTAAAGCTCAAATCCCGAGCCCTGCATCTGTACGTATTCTTAGGGTAGGGCAGCTTGTCTTCTCTTGGAGAAAGTGTGCGCTCAGCAGGGCTTCTTTCATTTGAGTGCCACTCACTCAGGACACAGGCCTGAGGGACACAGAGCAATCCAGCCCTGCTTCTTTAGGTTGGGGGGTGGTTTCTACCTGAGCCAGGGCCTGCTTCCTGGTACCCGAGGGCCGCTAGGCCAGGTGGACCTTGGGTGGACAGGTGGACAGCTGCAGCTGTTCCCGCTGGGCCGGGGCCCTTTGAAAAGGAGCCCCAGGGAGGCAGTTAGTTCCCCTTTCTTCTTTTCAGTGTGTCAGAGACATGGACAAATGAAACATGTAAAGAATGCCAAAGGGGGAAATTGTATTCTCAGATTCCAGAAAATGCAGAGAGGCAGACTAGGGGGTTGTAGCAGCAAGCAGAATACGCAGCAGTTTCAGTGAATAAGGCTCACGGCTTCGGAGGAGCTCAGGAGGAGCGCTGCTTGCACGTTCGTGTTTGGTAGTGTCTTTTGATAAAGAGCAAGAGCTTCGTGGTTTTCAAGTAAACACAGGACTCCAGATTGAATATTACTCATTTTCTCTGAAATTAATTTGAGTGTTTGCTGTGGAATATAAGGGATTTAAGAAAACAAATCATTGGTCATTGTTTTTAGATTCTGAGGGTGACAGAAACATCCTTAACATTCAAAACTCTGTTTAAAGCCATGGCAAAGTATTCCAATGATAACAGCATGTTTTCTGCGTGGTTAGTATCTTACTTTCCCCAGTTCCTTCATCAACAAAAGCATCCCCAATAATCCTGTGTGCGTTCTGATTCTAGTTTCTTTTATACAAATGGGGAGAAGAACTCATATAAGATGTGACCAAAGAGTACATATTAAACTGTCTCGTGATTTTGGTTTAAGTTGAATAAGTTAATGTGGTTTTGTGTGGGTGCATGTGTGTTGTTAAAAACCAGATTGCTGGGAAGAGTGTTTTAACTGAGTGCCGGGTTTCATGCATTAGCATAAGAAAAAAAGTTGTAGTGCATTTACTATTGTCTTGAATGAAGAGTTTCAGCTCGGAGAAGGGAAGCCCGAGAAGGGCGATGGCCCATTGAGATTCGTCAGTGGCCCCAGCTGGTCATCTGCTGAAATCGGATATCACTTTTATCTTGCTTTTCCATTCTCTGGCCTTTTTCACACGTTCACTTTTGTCAGGGTTTATTGATTATGTTTTCTTCTCTGCAAATCTGTGGAAAATTTAATGAACCAAAAACAACAGTAAAATAAAGGGGACTTTTTATTCATTAGCACAGGATTGATTTCCCCCTTTGGGCTTGGGCCCCTGGCCTCCCGGAGTGAGTGTGGTGCGGGGCGGGTGGCTCTGCTGCAGGCAGAGGTGGGGCCTCCCGAATCTGGGGCCTCGCTGCTGACCGGACCGCTCAGCCCCACCCCCACCATGGCTGTTCCCAGCCAGCCTGAGTCTACCAGGCTACGGACCCCAGCCTGCTGATCCTCCAGGGAACTGGCTTAGTGGGCTGTGCCGTGTGTGTGTGCGTGTGTGTGTGTGTGTGTGTGTGTGTGTGTGTGTTTGTAGTTGGGATCCTTGTGTTCTCCAGCCATACAGATCATTTGAGTGCCTGGGCCTTCCCTGGGACATAGTTAAGTGTCTCTCTTTCTCTAGCCCTAGCTCTCAAACCTGTAATTAAGCAAAGCCCCTGGTGTGATTATGCTTTGCTGACTCGGCTGGGTTTGGAGCTGCTTCCCTCTATGAAACAGGATGAACTCTTGCTCTTTCCAGAGGCTTCCTGGGCAGCCCGCGGTACAATTCCATTGTACATCTGTTTGTCTGTCTGTCTCCCCCTACTCTTTTTTTCTCCCGTTCTTTCTCTCCTCTATGACTTCCTTCCTTCCTTCCTCTTTCCCACCTTTCTCCCCCTCCCCCTCCCTCCCTCTTTCTCCCTTCCCTCTTGTCTTCTCTGTCTTTTTATTCCCCTCCACTCTTCCCCTTCTCTATCTCCTCTTTCCTTTTGTATCTTTTTATTTTTCTCCCTTTCTCCTTTCTTCCCCCCTCCCTGCTTTGTTTCTCTCTCTGTCTTTTTCCTTTTCTCTCTGCTCCCGGCTCCTGCCTGTGTTTCCTGTCTGGCTCCTTTCTCTCCCTCCTCGGGTCCCCTCCATCACCTGCCCTGCGGAGGACTGTCCCTGGAGGTCTGGGGGAGGCGGGTGCCCGGCTCATGTTGACCGCGCCCCAAGTGTCCGCGTGCGGGCCGCGCTGCTTTCCTCCCACCTGCCTGCGGGCTTGGTCTGTGGCGCCAAACAATGGCCACATTGTCCCGGCCGCGCACCGGCCACTCTCCAAAGCCGCTTTTGGCTAGTGGCAGCAGGCCGGACCTTGCTCGTGGCGAGTTGGGAAGAAAGCCAGCAGCCAGATCCCGAGCGGCCCGCGCCACACAGCCTTTGTCATCCGGGAGAGACTGGAGCGTGGTCTCGGGTCCCCGCTCGGAGCGGACCCTGTGAGTCTGCGCCCACCTGGGCAAGGCGCCTTTTCTAAAAGGAGCTCCCAGGCGTCGACTGCAGCGGACTCTCCTCCTCCTTTGGATTGACTCGCCCTCCTCTACCCTGCAGAAGGGGTTTCCGCTTTAGTTTACAGCTTGCAGAGTGAATTGAGAGCATTTCACCAGAGCCAGGAGAGAGAAGGCCACGTTGCCAAACTTTTGGTGGCTCAGAAACTTTTTCTGTAACGCATCCGCGAGACTGATTACCAGGAAGGCCTCTTTATGCCTTGTCCCCACCTCAGAGGGAGAAAAAGAATGGTGGTGTCTCAAAATAGTACCCTCCTCTCCCCGCCACTCGTCTTGACCTGTAGGGATTGGAGACCTCTTAGCGCTCAGAAAAAGAAAGATCTCTGAATGCTTAGGATGTTAAAAGAGCATCTGTCCCGGGTCCAAGCAGATGCTTAGCAATGCTTCTTTGTGTTGTGGACAATGCAATAAGTCAGCTCGACTTTTGAGCCACATTTATAAGGAACTGTAAGGGCCGCTCAAGTACACTTGTGCTAAGTTGAATTGATTGAAATTTAATGGCGGTTAGTGGTGATGAATGGTAATGATTTTCCAGAGTATCTTTGGCATACTTGACATTAATAACCGGAGAGCGTGTGCGCGCACCGAGAGCCTGCCGCACACGCGAGGCGGTGGCGTTATTCATCTTCCCGGATGCCAGTCCTTCGCCTGCTCTCAGCTTCTCAAGTCCTTTTCCTTCTCACCATAATTCAGTTGTTTGGATGATTTAAAAAAAAAACGAGGAAAAGAAAGAGAGAAAAATCTTTCTCCATTGAGCACGTACATCATGTCAACATAATTTTGAGCTCATGATTTTTTTCAGTTCCTACATAAATCAGCTTCTAATATACAGAATGTGATGAATTTGTTTTAGCTGCCATCATGAATTAATATTATGCAAATAGAAGCTTTGCAGGTGAAATGATTTACTTAATAATTTCAACTTCTAATATTTAAACTCATTCATTATGTTGGGAGTTAAAAAAAACAAGTTCATGTTTTTAAACCTGAGATAGGGAGATTAGTGGGCAAGTATTTGCAGTGTAGGCAGACCTCTGGCCAGGAAACAGCTCTTAATGTGTTGGTTCTTTCTCTGAGAATCTTCAGTTCACCAAGCAGTGGTTTCGAGGCTGGGGATGGAAGTGTTACCAGGTTCCATCTGGGGGAGATCACAAGTGCATTTAAATAGTTCCGACATGATCGTCAAGGCACCATATCCCACGAGACTGAACTAGCTCCACTTTGGGAGTGAAGGAAGGCTTGAAGGATGAGGATGGCTGAGCCAGGAGGACAAGGGCGGAGGCGCTATGACGCCCCCTGTCTCCATCTGCGTCATTGGCTAGTTAAGACTATCCTAAGAGCCAGTACCTGCCTATGAAGGTGGCAGTGGTGTAGAAAGTTGGGCAGACCTCCCCCTGCTCGGGCTCCCACACCTCTGCCATAACTGCTAGGAAGACTTTCTTAGATATTGTTCTTTCAGGCTGTTTTCCTCAGGAAAAAGTTGAAGAAGAGAGTATGAATGATGGATAAATGCAGTATGGAGAGAAATGTGCCCGAATCCCTTGGGGTTACCCTCAGGGAGAGCGAGATTACTCACTCAAGAGCTGGGTGACCCTGTGCAAGTCGATTTACCTCTCTGTGGAAGGAGGGGCTGGCAAATAGGCTCTCTCAGGCTCTCCAGCTTCAGAGTCCTGGGAGCCAGCACCTGACCTTTGGCAGCCCTCTCTGAGGGTCAGGGCGGGAAGACCAGCGACTAGAGGAAGTCTAGGGTCTTGTCATTGCTTCTGTTTCCTTGCACAGTGTAGTGAAGCACCTCTGAAGGAACAGGCCCCACCTTCCCCTGCTAGTTGCTCTCCTTAGCCAGCCATAGGGCTGGGGTATCTCCAGATGTGGTCACAGGATGAGCCTGGATGGGGGTGGACTTGGGGACACGGGAGAAGGCGGGGAAAGCGCTCAGCCTGTGATGGCCTTTCAGACTCTCCTCAAGGCTGCAGACAAGTTGAAGGGAGCCCTGACACATAAATATGTCTTGAATCTCTGAAGATAAGGGTGGAGTTTTGACTTGACTTCTCCAAAGATTGAGGTCATGGCAGTCTGATGACAGGTTGAAGGCACATCACTCAGACAGTTCGACTGACAGCGGTGGCTTGTGCCATGTGATGCATCGTCTGTCCAGGCAGTATTTAGGGCTGGTCCCCGCTGTCTGAGGAGATCAAGGCGAGGGCTTCTCTGGTGTTCATTGGCTGAGGGGGTGTGCGTGCATTGCCTGTTTATGCAGGGAAGGAAGAAGTTCGACTCAGCCGTTTCGCAGCCAGGGGTTTTCGGGTTTGCTGATGGTAGGATGGAGCAGGGTGGTAGGGTGTGAATGTGATTCGCATTTCTTCGTCTGGGGGTATAGCACGTAATATAGTATTTAGGTTAAGCTTCCTGTTGTGCGTGAATGTGGGATATGTGATATGTTTATTTAGGCTGATATACATATATATCAGTAAGAATCTTAACTACCAGATCCCTTTATGAAGTAGAAGATTTTTTTCTTCTATGAGACTTCTACTAAAAACAGAATGAAGTCAGAAATGGGAACGAGTTATAGAGGCAAAGCTGAGCTGAAGACCTCAAGCATCTCCTAGTTGCCTGGGCCTCCTGGTTGGGATTCAGTTGGAAAACTTGTTAAAATTCAGATTCTCAGGCTCCAGTGAGAATCTACTGAATGAGGATTCCTGCCGAGTGGGGCCCTGAGGCCTGCAACTTATCAAGGATCTTTAGGGTGGGGTGATCGTCATAAGTGTTTTCTTCCTGTGATGTCCCTCAATTCCTTTGTGAGTTTTTCATCAACAGAGGAATAGCACTCACATCTCTACAGCTGGATGCACACCCGAGGGTTGGCCTCAGCAGACTGTAAGACTTGCTGGCCAGCTATTACTGGACGGAGGTTGGGGCAAAACCAAACTGGCTGAGAACTGAGCTGCTTCTGCTCCAGAACATCACAGAGAAATGGGCTCTCTTTCCCAGAACAGCAGCCAGGACTGTCGGCGGCTCTGGCAGTCGCTGGCTTTGCTGTGGAAGACAACAGCCTGCAGGCCGGGAGAAACCAGAGAGCAGTGAGCATGTGAAACCGGCACCTTAGCTTCTGTGTTGTGAGTTCTGGCCTGAGGCTCCCCAGGAGGCCCCCTTTCTTTTTTTCTGTGTGAGAAACTGCATGTGCTGATATCATGATGACTGTCTCATTGCTTCAAGGCCGAACTGGCCAGAAATTGGATGCTCTTCGGGTCCAGTTTGGTGGTTCGCAGTTTGAGCAGGTCTTTTGGTAGCTTGACCTACGCTGAGGTTTGACTCAAGGGCCCATCTGTGATGCCTTTAGGGTTCCCTAAGGAGGGCAGGACAGAAGTAGACTGGCGGGAGTGAGAGGGCAGTGAGGGGAGCTGGTGCCTGCTGGCCTGTCAGAGCTGTGAGGGCCTCAAGCCCCGGAGCCGAAAGGAGCCTGCCGGGGGCAGGGAATGGGCTCGGGGGAGCGGGCCTCCCTCTCTGCCCGCCCCACCCAGGAGGTCAGCCTATGGTTCATGTGCTCCGCAGTCCTGGCTCACACCCTGGCCCCAGCTCACAGCACTGCTCCCTGCACCCTGTCAGCGTACTTTCAGAGTGTCCTGTCTCCTCACTATGACTCGAGTCTCCTTTGGAGCAAGAAGGCAAGAAAGAGCCTGGATGGGTGTGGGACAACCGGAGCATCGGGACATGCATGGTTTCTCTCTGTGACCCTCACTTCACAGAGTGAGTCCTTACAAGCGTATTGTATTTTATTGTATTTTATTTTTATTTATTTATTTTTTAAATACTCACCAAAGGATATGTTTATTGGTTTTGAGGGGAGTAGTGGTGTGGGGAGAGACAGACAGACAGACAGACAGACATTGATGTGAGACAGAAACATCGATTGGTTGCCTCCCGTATGCACCCTGACTGAAGATGGAACCCACAACCTAGGTATGTGTCCTGACCGGGAATCAAACCCTCAGGCTTTTGGTATGTGGGGCAGTGCTCCAACCAACTGAGCTACCCAGCTAGGGCCTTACAAATATGTTTTAGTATTAAATAAGGTTCTGAGTGAGAGCCCAGCATGGCCTTTGCTCAAGGTCAGGGTCCTGGAAATGGTGGCCTTTTCTGTCACTAAAGTCCTGCTGGCCTCGAGGAGATGGGCTCCTGAATGCCTCCAACTGATGGCGTGGGCCAGCTTTTGGGCGTTTTGTGATTTGTGCTGTCCTGCACTGCATACTCTGTTAGTTTTATGCTAATATTTCAAGTACATGTTGGCAAGGACTTCAAGAGAGCATAAAGAGAACTTTCATGTGTTTGAACAGGGGACTGGTGGAGGTGTTTCACCCACTGTGTGTTTGGTGGAGATGGTGGCCAATCAGAGGCCTGAGTTGCACTGAAGGTGCAGCACTCTCCCTGCCCACGTTTGTGCAGTTCCTCGCTCAGTCCACGCTCCCGAAGGCAGCTCATAAAGCAGATGAGGGCATACTGTCCGGCGGCTCCCCTGGCCCTGGGGGACCCATGGGAAGTGGATGTGGCCTGGTGGCATTTCCGTCTCCTCCTGGTCTCTGGTGTGCAACACCTGGGAGCCGCATCCTTCCCCCAATCCAGCCCCTCAGTCCCAGGACCCTCAGGCCCCGGCCCCAATCCAGCTGTTTTGCCCAGAACAGATGAGGCTCAGTGCTCCAGGGTGGTGCTCCCTCACTGCCACTACATGCCTGCCTTCGCGGGCCCACTTGACGGTAGATCTGGACTGACATCTGGTCCCTTTGCAGTCTCAGCTGGGAGCCTTGCTTTGCAGGGCTTGAGGGTCCCGACTCAAATGCCCCCTCCCATGGTGTGAGTCCTGTTTACTATGATTTTGTAGTGAGAATTGAGGTCTCAGGCCACTGCGCAGCCATGGGCAGCTACTAGCCATCCTCATGGAGCTGGCTGCCTGCCTGAGCACCGTGTGTCCCCACAGGCTGCCTGTCCGCCTGCCCTCTCCGTGAGGGCGCCTCAGGTCTCCCCAGTGACCCAGACCCTGCTGGTCCCTCTTTCTTCTGTCTCTGTTTCCTTGGGTTTTGTTTTACTTAGATTTAGGCATCCTTTTATTTGGCTTGGGGGCTCTGTGTTCAAGGTCTGAACCCTGGTTTAGAACTTGGGGATTCAAGCAAATGAATCTGGCTTGATGTAAAAATATTAAAAACAGTAACAAAATATTTTTTCTACATGATGTTAAAACTAAGACATGCCTTTTCTTGCTCAAAAACTTGTAAAGTAAGGAACAGCATAAAGAGGGAAATTTTATTAAATTGTCTCCCAGTCTCTCTTTCTCTATTATTTTGTATGAAATATTATTTTTGCTCTATATTTTCTTAAAAAATGAAGTTGCATTGTGTGTATAGCCTTGTAACTGTTGATTCACTTAACATTATATCATGAACATTTTTCCATGTTGTTAGTGAATAACTTTAAGTAATTTTTAAAACAAGTGGCTACATAATATTTTTGTCTGCTATTGTCATGTTTTACCTTCTTTGTATCCTTGGACATACAGATTGTTTCTAATTTTTGTTACTACAGATAGTGCTGCAGTAGACATTTTTATGTGTAAATGTTTACCTGCAGTTCTGATTATTTCCTTAGAATAGATTCTTAAAAGTGGAATAACTTGGCCAAACTGTTTGGACAGCGGTTTTGAGGCCCTGGTTAGGCCTCAGTGGATTTCCAGTAGCATCTTCCTAGCTTTTGAGGAGAGACTGAAGATGCGGCTGGAGGTTTTTCAGGACAGCGAGGCACAAATCAGTGCAAAGCCGCTGAGTGCCGTCTGCAGGCCGCAGCATGGACTCACCTGGAGCTGCAGCTTCACTTTGCAGATGGGCGACCCGAGTCTCAGAGACACTGGGTGATCTCCTGGTTCACCCTGGCAGTGGGAGGCAGGGCCCTGAGCTGAGCCGGGTTTGCAGACACCCAAGCCAGGACCTTCTCCTGCAGTGGGCTTCTGAGTGCTGCGGTGGGAGCAGTTCAGGCAAGGACTCCAGCTGTGACCCTCAGCAGGGCTGTTTGTTCCCCAGGGGACGTTGGAAAATGTATGGAGGCAGTTTTGGTTGTCACAACTGTGAGGTTGCTGCTGGCATCCAGTGGGGAGAGGCCAGGAATGCTGTTCAACGTCCTGTAACGCACAGGGCAGCCCCCCTGACAAAGAATGATCCAGCCTCAAATGTTACCGATGCTGCAATTGAGAAAGGTCCAACAAGGGCCCCCCTCATCTTATCCCTCCCCCCGTCCACCAGGACTCTGCCACGGGACTTCCTCTTCTGGCTGAGGCTGTCAAAGCAGGCAGCAGCAACTTTTCCACACATCATTCTCACACCAGGCTGGCATTCTTAAACCTTCTTTCCTGTGCCTTGAATTTGAAACAATGTGGCAGTTGCCATCAAGAGGAATTCCTTGTGCAATCCATCAGTCAATCAGCTAGCACTTACTGGAACATCTGTTATGTGCCTGGCACTTATTAAGCTCACTGCCGCAGGTGCACATCTTGCTAACTTGGTTAACAGCTGGAAGTCTCTGAAATCCCAGCAGGTTTCTCAAATGTGCATCTTCCTTTGTTACCCTCCATGCCTGGCAGGGAGGCTACTGTAGGAAAGTCATAAATTCGCCAGCGTGACCTCAAAAGGCAGCTACCTAGGAATGTTGGCCAGGAGCAAGAATTGTCTGTTTTCCTGGCCCAGCCCGATATGTTCCCACTTCACAGTGAATTTTGTACCAGACTCTCCCTGGCAGCTGTTAGCCAGGGATTGCAGAGTCCTGGGTCAGAATAATGAAGAGCCCTGGGGTCTGGGCCTTGGAAAGTGGCACATTTATTTAACCAGACAGTTGTGTCTGAGTAGCCGGGAAGGTGTTCTCCAGGAGTGGACAAGAGCTGGATCTCCAGAAGGGGTAGGGGAGGGAAGGGCGGCGGCCCAGGCAGAGGAACTTGGGAAAATGGACACAGAGGGGCATTTCCGGAACCTCCAGGGGATCGGTTTACTTGGAGGTGAAGTGTGAAGGGGGGTCGAGCAGTCTGCAGAGAGCCTTTATGAAAGCCTGGGGATGCCTTGAAGGGGAGGCTTGGTGAGTCCAAAGATGGCTCTGCCACCTTCCTGTCACTCATGTGGTTTACATTCAGGTCACCAGGCAGAAACGTGCGGCGAGACCAGGTTCCTTCTGGGGCTGGGATATCTGGGATCTAGATGTGCAGAACTCAGCAGTCACCTCCTCTGTGGAGTCCGTCCTGCCTCAGACCCTTTTAGTTCTCTACCTGCCTCAGCTCCACCTTTTAGTTCTCTCTGCTGTGATTTGGGCTGACTCAGTTAGGTTTTTTCCTGCCAGGCAGACCAGGCAAAGCCGTGGACAAGAGGGAATTCCCAGCAAATAGGCACATATCTCTTCATCCTGCTTACAGCCTCTGCCCATCTGCAGGCAAGCAAGGCATGCGGCATTTGTCCCCAGCCTGCTCCCAACCTGCTCCCTGAAGGCAGCGCCCTCTAAGTGTCGCCTCTTGGGCCTGTTGCAGAGGGTGGCCGGTGGAAAATGGAAGCGATCAGCCTGGTTCTTAGAAAACTCTGCTGTGATCCTCAGGTATGCCTTCAGTGCCTAAGGGTGCTGGGGGTCATCCACCCATCCCTGTACCCATCCGACATCCAGCTATTCATCTGTTCACCCATTCATCACCCATCCGTTCATCCACCGTCCATCCATCCTCCATTCGTGGACTATAGAGGTTTTAAAGGCCTTTGCTGTTGGTCTTTGGCATGCCCTTCCTCTCCTGTCCACGAAACCAGGAACTCAGCTGTCACCTCCTCCACGGAGCCCGTCCTGCCTCAGACCCAGGTCCCACTCTTCCTGGTATTTCCCTTGCTTATAACACTCAGTAATACGTTCTTGCCATTGTCTGTTCATCTGAGCTTAGTACCTGTTTGCCGATAAATGAATTGTGGAAAAATTTTCAATGGGAAAACATTTCATTTGTTCTGTTTCCTTTGACACCTCTTTAAAGAAATGAGTCAGCCAAGCAGTCTCCAGATTGGTTTCCTTGATTTGAGAGAACAGGAGCAATTGCTTTTAAAATGATTAGTTCGTAATATAACAGAATTTTGTTTTTATATAATTTAAGCATGCATTATAGCTTATTTGGGCCCCTCACATTAACTCTCTGTACCATATTTTTATACCTGCTTTGTGGGGTTTTGAGATGAGAGGCATGATGTTTTGATAGAAAGATCATGGGAGCCCTGGCTGATGTGGCTCAGTTGGTTGGGCGTTGCCCTACAAACCCAAGGGTTGCCGGTTTGCTTCCTGGTCAGGGCAGATGCCTGGGTTGTGGGTTCGGTTACCAGTCCGGGCATGTATGGAAGACAGCCATTGGTGTTTCTCTCTCACATCGATGTTTCTCTCCCTCTCTTTCTCCCTCCCTTCCCCTCTCTCTCAAATAAAAATAAACAAAAGAAAAAGAAAAAGCATTGGAAATGTGATGAGGTCACCGGGAGTCTAGCTTGGCTTTGCCTGGAAGTTAATAGGAGACCTGGGGCAGGCCCTTCCTTCCCTGGGCCTCTCCTAGTTTGTGCCTTGTCTGTCCAGGGAGGCAGTTGGAACATGTCACTGGTAATACTCTCTAAGCCACGACACTCAGTGCCTGGGGTCACAGACTCTGTTTCAGTGATTTGGGGTGCATTTGGGGTTTTTGGACTCATCGATGGTCATCTCACGGACTGACCTGAGTAAGGAAATAGACCTTGACCCTTTTCGCAGATGCATGTTATGGTACCACCACCCCTAGGGATGGGATGCCCAGCAGGGTAACAACATGAGGCAGCAGGAATTATTAGCAGATGCTATGGAGGCTTCCTGGTTTTTTTGCAGTTGCCCAAGGTCCCCAGACTAGGAGAGTCGGGATCACAGCTCCCCTCCCCTTCCACGGGCTGGTTTCCCATCCACAGGGGGCTCTTCCATACCCTCTGGGTAGAGCCTTTGTCTCAGCAGAGACCCCCCTCTGCCCCGGAGCCTGGACAGTTGGGAATGTGGTCCTGCCATCAGTCGCAGCCTGCCTCCTCCGTCTCCCGCTCCAGGAGGAGAGCTGCCCCCACTTTCTCCCTTCTGTGGCGCACAGCCCTGTGAGGGCGGACAGTGAGCGTCTTCCTTGGGTTTGTTCTTTCCCAGGCTGCCCCGGGCTCTGTGTTGGCATGCTGGAGCCCTCCATGTTCCATTAACCCAGCTTGGCACCCTGGTACACAGTCAGCACTCAGCAAATCTTGGCCGTTATTATTATTAAGGCGGCCCTAGTGGGCACCACGTATTTGGCAGCTCCATCTCACTAGTGACGCATAGAGATTCCTGTCCACCCCAGTCCTAGTTCTCATTTAGCTCCCATTGCTGGTTTAAGCCAGCATCACCATCCTCCTGGGCCTCGAGAGCACAGTTACTGCAGAAGGACAGACATCTTGGAGGGCGGAGCCTGTGCTCACCAGAACCTGGACACGTTTGTGCTCTTGTCTCTGTCCAAGAAAGGCGTTAGTCATTGGCAGGGAGAGTCTCTAAGAAGTGCCTGATTTTGTCGCCTGCCTCAGGCCACTAAGGCGCTGATGGTGCTTCTCTTCCGGCTGCCAGCAGTTACCCGGGCCCGAGGGGACCGTGCTGCGCCACCTCTTCCTTGCCATACGGGGGCCTTTCAAAGCGTGGTTCTTGAAAGCCAGGATGGTGGCCCTGCTCTCCAGTCCTGTGGCCTGCTAAAGGCTGGTCAGAGAAGAGCTGTGTGGCTTCCTGAGCTGGAGGTCACGTGGCTTGCACAGGACCAGCCCCTGTGGCTGCTCAGTGGGCCTACTGCTGCACAGGACTGCGGCGCGAGCGGCCCTGGCCCCAGATGTCCTGTCCTCGCCCGCACCCACACTCAGGGGTCACGTGACCCAAATATTACAGTAACAGATTTGTTCTCCTGGGTTGAAAATTTTTTTTGTTTTCTTTGTCCACTTTATTCTAGTCTTCATCTTTACATTAATATTTATCCCCCCGCCCCATATTTTACGTATTTGAGATTGTATGGTTTATAGTTTGCTTCCTGTAATTTTCACTTCATGCTTTTTGGTAAGCGTTTCTTTAGGCTCTGTCAAAATATGTTCTTTGATTCCTGTCTTTTGGGCATAAAGTTATTTTTCTCATTACCATAAGTATTCTAAAAAACATGTTTGTATGTAAGTGTTCTAAGATGATTAGTATACTTAATTTTCTTTTTAAAAAAGGAGTAAAAACAGATCATTTGCTAAATAATTATGAAAAGATATTTTAAAAGAAGAAAGTAAAAGCCGCCATGGCCTCAGGCCCGCATTCCTGTGCTCTCTGTGGGGACCCCTCAGCTCTGGTGCAAGTCCTTCCAGACCTTCCTGCGTGTATTTGCTGATGTTTTCCACTCTCTTGGGATCACATCACTTTGTTGATTTGTAATCTACTTTTTCCACTTAACCACCACTTTTGTGTGTATTTTCCCAGGATGTAAGTCTTCTACAGTAACTGACCACATTCTTTGATAAATTTACAGAGGAGGAACTCACAGTCAAAGGTGAGGTCATGGTCACAACTCTTTACTCCTGTTTCTAGGCGAGTGGTTAAAAACTGTAAACTGCCCTGGAAGGCAGCCATGAATCCAGCTTTTTTTTTTTCCTGATACAAAACTAATACGGATAAAAAACTTAAATGTTTAGAAATGTACAGTGTGGAGTGAGCAGGTCCCCCCGATCTTGCTCCCTGGACATAACCACTGATAACTGGTATGCGTGTGTGTTTCCGCGTTTTCCAGTTGACGTCGACAAAGGTGTTACCCGTTGCATTGGCCTGAGCGGGTGGCAACACCAGCTGTGTTCAGCGGCTCGCTCTCTCTGTGCTCACTTAGCAGTGCGGCCGGGCACACTTTCCACGTGCATCTGATGGATCAGCCGCACTCACGTTGTCACTTATCTTAAATTTTTATTCACACTTCTTTATTTATCACCAAGCAATATATTTACGTGGTGAATAATTTCACAAGGCATAAAGGGCTGTATGCGTCCATGTGTAAAGCCTCCCTGACACTGCCGTGGCCCCGCGGCCCCCACAGTTCTCCCAGAGCTGGTCAGTGACGCTGGCGTTGATGTGCGTCTTTCCAGAAGTCCGTTTGATGCCAGTGGCATGAAAATGAATATATAGTCTACTGTCCCCTAGTCTGTGCTTTCCCAAATGGAAGCATAGGGTACGGCTTGTGCTGTGACTTGCCTTTTTTACTCCCCCTTCCACGTGGGCAAGTAGAGAATGGCTTCATTCCCTGGGCTGAAAAGCGTATGCAGTTGCGTGGCTGTGCCAGAGCTCACTGATAGTCCCTGCGGGTGGACATGCCGTCACAAACAGTGGTGCATCGCACAGCCTTATTTCATGTCACTTTACGTACATGAATGCGTAAATTTTAGAAGTGAAATTTTTGGGCGCAAGGGTGGGAGTTCTGTGATTCGGATAGATAAAGCCAAATTGCTTTTCGTGGGAGTTCCCACTCGCACCTGCAGCGCCCGGGAGCGCCCCCACCCTGTGTCCGTGGCCGTGGTGCGTGTCCCGCTTTTCAGTCTGTGCGACCTGACAGTTTGAAAAAACATCTCAGCAGAGTTTTTTACATGTAAATTCGCTAAGTTTTGACTTATGTCTGCCAACCAGCACCACAGTCAAGATGGCAAACGTATGCGTCACCCTCAGAAGTTTTCTCAGGCGACCTGGGAGCTGGCCCCTCCCACCCCTCACCTTCCCCCTGGCGGCCCCTGGGCTGCCTTCTCTCACTGCAGGTTAGTTCCCATTTTCTACCTCAAATAGAAGTGCACAGGGTGTGCTCTTTTTGGATCTGGTGTCTTTTACTCCGCGCAGCTGTGCTGAGATTCAGCCACATAGCTACCCGCCGTTCCCTTTTTGTTGCTGAATAGTGTTCCATCAGATGGATATACCTTAGTTGGTTTTTCCAGATGCCTGCTGATGGACATTTGGGTTGCTTCCAATGTTTGGTTGTGAAAATAAGGCTGCTGTGAACATTTATGTACAAGTCATTGTAGGGGCATCGGTGTTCTCTTCTCTCAGGTGCACACTGAGGAGTGAAATGCTTGGCTTATAGGTATATCTGGGTCATGAGGTTGGTATGATTGCCTTTTTAAGAAACTGCAGAATTCATTAACAAAGAGGATCGTACCATTTCACATTCCCCCTGGCAGGATTTGAGAGTTTCAGTTCTACCACCTCCTTGCCAACACTTGGAATGCTCAATCTTTTGAATTTTTGCTTTTGTAGTAGACATGTCCTGGGTACCTCATTGTAGTTCTAACTTGCGTTTTCCAGGGAATGATGATATTCCTCTGGGGTGCTTTGTTGCCATCGGCATATCTCCTTTGGCGAGGTGTCTGAGCAACTCTTGCTCTCTCTCTCTCTCTTTAACCTTGGATTGGTTTTTAAAAAATTAAGTTTTGAGAATTCTCGATATATTCTGGATGCAAGTCTTTTGTCAGTTGTATGCTTTAAACGTATTTTCTTCTGGTCTGTGGTTTATTTTTTCATTCTCTCAACAGTGTTTATTGTAGAATAAAAGATTTTAATTTTGCTGAACTCCATTTTATCAAAGTTTTCTTTCCTAAATCATTCTTTTGGTATTGTACGTAAGATTCTTATTTGCCTAAACTGAGGTCACTAAGATTTTTCTCCTATGTTTCCTTTTTAGAAGTATTCAAGTTTTAGGTTTTACATTTAGGTCTTTGGTCTATATTGCATTAATATGTTAATATTTACATATAGTACAAAGTGTGAATCAAAGTTAGTTAGTTATTTGCATATTGCGCCAATACCATTTGTTGCAAAGATTATTCTTTCTGCACCAGCTGCTTTTATACCTTTATAAAAAGATTTCTCTTTCTCATACATATGTGGGCCTATTTCTGGGACTTCTGCTTTGTTCATTTGATCTGTTTGTCTGTGTCGACACCGCGCAATACTTTCTTGTTCACTGAGCTTTACGATAAGCCTTGAAATCAGGTAGTGTCAGCCTTCCAACTCGGTTAGTTTTTAGAAGTTTCTTGGCTAGTTTAGATCCTTTGCATTTTCATACGATTTTAGAATCAACTTGAAAATTTCTTCAGAAACTCCACTTTATGGATTTTGATTGAGATTGCGATGAATATAGATAAATTTAAAGAGAATTGACATCTTAATAATATTGATTACTTTGACCTACAAACAAAGTACTTAAATTTTCTCAGCAATGCTTTATAGTTTTTAGTGTATAGGTATTGTCTATCTTTTTCAGATTGATCCTGGGATATTTTATATTTCTTCAAGCTATTATAAGTGGTATTTTAAAATTTCAGTCTGCTAGTATTTAGAAATATAATTGGTTTTTGTGCATTGTTCCTTTTTTGTAAATAGAGTTGATCATATTTTGTACGTAAATGTTCACATGATCTGAGAATAAACATAGTTTCATTTCTTTCTTTACAATCTGGGTGTCTTTTATTTCTTTATTTTGCCTTATTGTACTCACTGCAGACCGTCCAATGCAGTGTTGGCGAGAGGGTGAGAATAGACATCCTCGTCTTGTTGGTTTTTAAAATTAATTAATTAATTAATTAATTAACTAGATTTGAGAGAGAGGAGAGGGAGGGAGACCGAGAGGGAGAGAAGCACCGACTGGCGGCCTCCCGTGCGTGCCCCGGGGACGACCCCACAGCCCAGGCGTGTGCCCCGACGGGAATTCCAACCGGTGGCCGTTTTCACTTTGCAGGATGACACCAGCCAGTGGAGGAACCACGCCAGTCAGGGCGAGGGCCCGTGTCTTGCTTTCTATCACAGATATGATGCTGTGATGAATCACGTCGATTGGCTTTGAAATGTTAAACCAACTCTTGCAGTTCTTACTTTATGTTCCTGAAGCTGTGATGTTAGGAGTGTTATGTCCTCTTGATGAACTTGGTCCTTTGTCATTATGGGTGACTCCCAGGTAAGAATCTTTGTTCTGGCTACTCTTGTGATTTTCTTTACGTTTGGCATTTTCATCAGATTTGAATCCTTCTTGGCCATTGTTTTCTTAAATATTTCTTCTTCTCACCCTCCCTTTCCCATTTCTCCTTCGGGGACTCTGGTCCCCTGTCTGTGACTCAGGTGAAGCCGTCCCACCTGCTCTTTCCTTTCCTTTTGTAATTGTTTCCCTCTGGTTTTCACATTGAATAGTTTCTGTTGCTATTTCCTTTAAGATCATGAATCTTTTCTTGACAGTGTCTAGTCTGCCATTAATCCTACCCAGTGTATTTACAGTTCCAGAAGTTCGTTTGGGTCTTTTTATATCTTCTGTGTCTCTCCTTAACTTTTGAACATACAGAATATAATCATGATAACTGTTTTAAAGCTGTTGTCTGCAAAGTCTAACATTTATGTCAGCTCTAGCTCAGGTTTGATTAATTGATTATTTTCCTCATTATGAGTTATATTTTTCTGCCTGTTTTTTGCATGTCCCATCTTTGATGGATGCTAGATATTGTAAATTTCATTTTGTTGGTTGTTGACTATTTTCATTTTCCTATAAATATTTTTGACCTTTCTCTGGGATATGGTTGATTTACTGGGAAGGTTTAGTCCTGCTATTGAGATTAGTTAGATGGGACCAGAGTTCAGGGCTGATTTTTCCTCACTATTGCGGCAAAAATCCTTGAGTTTTCTACCCAATGCCCTGTGCCTTCTGAGGTTCTCCAGTCTGACTGGCGAGAATAGGCACTGGCCCTGCGTGCGCCAGGCAGTGTTCTCCCCACCTTTCAGCTGGTTCTTCCCCTGGCCCTGGGGGAGCTGCACGTGCTTGTAACATGCTACCGTATTCCAGGGAGACGCCTGCAGGTCTCCCACGTTCTGTCTCAGTTCCACTCGCTCCCTGACACCCCGTCATGTGCACGCTGGCTGCCCTCACCTCCCCGACTTCAGCGTCCTCTCCTCAGGTCCAGGAATTCACCAGGTCCTGTCAGGGCCCCCTCCTTGCCTTGCGGCCTGGGGCATTCTGGGGCTCACTACCTCATTTGTTTGTCTTCCAGGGACCACTGTCTCTTTGTTGTCTGATTTTCAGTGTCTTGAAAACTATTGTTTCAAATGTTTTGTCTGGTTATTTGGTGGTTTTGGGTGGGAACCTCCATCTTGGCTGGAAGCAGAGAGCTTAATTTGTATTTTTCTCCCTAGAGGGACTTTTCCCATTTTAAACAGTGTAGAGAACTCCACAGTACAGGTGGTCCTGACCCTCGATGTGCTCGTGACCTGACAGGACAGTCTGGCTCGTCTGGAGGGCGGCTGGGGAAGGTTCTGCGAGAGGCAGGGGCACCTCACCAGTGACGCTGGCGGGTCCCACCTGTTGGGAGCTAGGCCTCTGAGGACATTTGTGTGGGTTGGAGGTTTGGGTTTCACTTCTAGCGCCACACACAATCTCAGCAGCTTGTCCAAATGCTGTGTGCATAGCTGAGCGTGGGAGCCGCGTCCGGGCAGAAAACCCCAGAGTGCTCGGGCTTGCCAGCAAAGGCACTCATTCAAGATGTTGTCATGGGGAGAAAGGGGAAAACGGAAGTGGGAAGGGCCTGGTGTGAGTCACCCTGGCTGGGAGGCCTGGCTGCAGGGCCTGGGGCTCCGACTCAGCCTTTCCAGTGATGGAGTGCTGGTTCCTAGGCACAGATGTTTGGCCTGGGCCTCTGGCCTGCCTGCGTGCCCAGGAGATAGCAAGTGGGGGCTCAGCCCAAGGCCCAGACCCAGGGCTCCCTTTAACGTCTGAACTCAGCTGAGGCAGTGGAAAATGTCTGCTGGGCCTGCAACCTTGGAAAGTGTGGCTGGGGGAGGCCATAAATCATCCAGCAGGCTGGGAGAGCCGCCTCTGTTCTCCGTCGCCTGGGGAGAGGGCCGTGGGCAGGCCCTGGGGAGCCCGCTGTCCAAAGGCCAGGCCACTCTGTGGAGCCAGGAACCCAGAAGGGGAGACAGAGTGGGGGTCGGTGGGCCGTAGCATCCTGCCCCTCCAGTTCTGTCCCTGTGCAGAAGAGGAAGCCTTTCACTGTGCAGCAGTGGCAGTGGCTGTGCAGGGGCCCCCAGCCTTGTCCAAGTCCGACGTATCGCCCACCCTTCCTTCTCCGGAGAAAAGAGAAGAAAGGGGCGCAGCTCCTGAGGACTGGGCCCCTCCTGTGCACGATCTCTTGTGATTCTCCCTGTCCCCTACCTTATGGGCAACTCCTCCTCTTTGTTCACAGAGGTGCTGCTGTGCAAGGCCATGTGGCCAGCGAGTACGAGTGGCAGAATTGGGCCGTCCAGCCTGTGCACCCTGGGGTGCGAGAGCTCGACGGAGCCCTTGGATGAGTGAGGGGGTTCAGTCCGCAGGGCTGCCCCTCAGGTCCTGTTGGTCCTCCCGTGGCACCCCTCCTTGGTTGGTGTCCGGTCTGCCTCGGGAGAGCAGTGCTAGACGTGCAAGCCGTGCGGCTTTGGGCAAGGCCCCTGCCCCTCCTGTCAGGTGACAGGGATGTGCTCAATTGGTCCCGGGCCCAGACCAACTCTAAGACCTTCTGAAGGTTGCCTTTACCCTGGAGTTTGGGTCTTCATGGGATGCCAGGCTGGGGACTTTGGGATGGGCTCTGAGGAGGGTCTGGGGACTCTCAGAGGTCACCCCTGAGCCTTTGAGAGGATGCTTAGCAGTCCTAACCTTCCAAGATTCAGAAGGAGTGAGGCTTCCCAAGAAAGTGAGGTGGAGTGGACCTCCTCCCTGGGGCATGGGCTGACCTTCGGAGGTGGTGCTAGAAGATTTGGGGGCTTCTCTCTGTACTGTGTGAGGAAGCGTGTATTCAACTTATTCTATGGAGGCTACTCATTTTAATCATCACCTAAGTGGCTTGGTGACTTGTCCCCAGGAACTCCTAACAGCACCCGCCTGCCTCCCTGCTGGCTGGCCCAGAGACACGCCCCCGGCCCAGTGCCTCTGTTGGCTCTCGGCCCACAGTAGTCAGTCTTTCCTTCTCGGTGGTTTCTCAGATCCACCCCTATCTCTTCTACTCTGTTCTCACATGCCCTGAAGTTCTGTGTTTGCCTCCTTGCAAAAATCAAAACAAAACTGCCGTAATACTTCCAGGTCCTTCTGGAATCCCGCCCTTTGGTTCCTCTCCTTAGGCATACTTCTCTCCTCTAAGCCCTGTCCCGGGAAGTTCTGACCCTGAATGCCCTGTCATGTATCCCGACGGGCACCGTGAAGTCTGTTGTGGAGACGGCCTTGTCCGCGCCGGGAGCACGGGCTGGAGGGGCGGGGCGGTCTGGACCGGGCCGCCTTTGGTTCAGCTGCAGCCGGTACTGTAGTTACACATTTCTTCTATCCGATTGCTGGCTTGTGTCTTTGCACAATTTTGTTGTTTTTCAAAATAAAGGAGAGTGAGGTGGCAGCAGAGAGGCAGATGGCCTAGGAGAAAGCTCACCTGGTATAGCCGACATCACCAGCTTCTGTCAGGCAGGAGATTGGGTGCGATGGGCAAGCTTGGGGAGTGGACTCAGTGGGAGCTTGGGGCTTGTAGGGATACGTGGAGGCCAGAATGTCCTCATTGGGGAGAATTTTATCCCTTGACCACCCTGCCCTACCCAAGGGCAGTGCTCGCCTCTCCTGTCTTCCTCAAATGGGCTTCAGCTAGGACAAGAGGAACCTAATGGCAGTAGAGTGTGGGGTTGGGGATAGGGATATGGGGGGGTGGGTGGGGGTTTGAGGGGGTGGCCAGAGAGGCGTGGGAGCCCCTGCCTCCTTCTGGGCCCTTACCCACTGTCTCCTCCGCTCTTCTCACCCACAGACGCACTGTGGGCCAGGCCCCACACCTGCCTTTCCTGGGGCCGTGTCCTCACCTTGAAGAGGGCTGTCCTGCTCTGGGCGTACTAGAGCCCGTGTGTGGTGCGGTCAGCTCTTCTGGCCAGCGACGCCTGTGTCAGACCGGCAGGGTGGCATTCTGGGTGGGGCACCGCCTGTGGGGCTCCGGAGGGTTGAAGAGAGTCTGTACCACAGTCAGCCCAGAGCTGCTCCTGGGCTGTCCCTCCTTCTCCAGCCACATCAGAGGGGACGTGTGTGTGCTGGGCAGGGGCTGGAAGTGCAGGGAGCATCCGGCGCCTGCCTGTGCTTGGGTCTGCCCTGAAACGCCTGTGTTTCCATGGCCTGGGGCCCCGCATTGGACACTTGAACCAGAATTTATTCTTCCACCCCTCCCTACAGCCCTGGTTGCCTGCCCCCAGGTCTGGCCAGTGGTCCCCATCACTGACAGGCCCGTGCTCCTTCTTGTGCTGGAGCTCGAGGTGACCCTGCTGTTTATTCTAAAACTTGGGGCTTTTAGGGCCCAGAGTGCCCTAAAAGCCTTTGGAGTCCAGGTAGGGGCCCTAGAGAAAGTGGGCCCTTTGGCCATTTCTGAGTCTTCACTCTTATTGCCGTTGGTCTGGCACCCACTGCCCCTTTTGCTGGTACATCTGACCTTCGTGCGGTGCCGCCGCCGAGGGGCGCTCTGCGGGTGAAGGAGGCACAGGAATGGCCACTCAGAGACAGGTGGGAGGAGCAGCCCTCCGCCTTCCCTGGAACGCGGGCCTCCCCTCGGCCAGGCTCTGCAATGTCCCGGTGCAGAAGAGCCTTCCTGGTGTGTCGCTTGGGCTGGAGGCTGGGGTGGGTGCTCAGCTGAAGGAGTGGTCTCTGGGGGTGCCTCTGCTGGGCAGGAGAGTCCACCCTGGCCTGGACCATGGTGACCTCACTTAGCCAGAGAGCACAGCCTCCAGGAAAGCTTTGTGGCCCTTCTCCTGAAGGGCCAAATTAGAAAATTAGGCAAAATAGCAGAGTAAGTCAGGCCCTGGTGCCGTTTATCTTCAGTAGAGCTGATGGCAGAGCTTCAGGTAATTAGAGGTGTGCTCAGTGGCGCTCATGTTGCTGTGTCCTTCTGGTGCCATGGGCTGCTGGAGGCACAAGGAGGCAGTGGTCACCTGTTCCCAGGACCCTCCTGAGAGTGGGTAGCCCATGCTGGTGGAAATCTTGGCCTCTGAGGAGGGGGTTAGGGAGCCCTATGGGAGGCTCTGGACCCCAAGAGCAGAGGGATTTAGGCTGGCCTAGACAGGGGTGCGGGGCATGCCTGAGACTTCACCTGCTTTTCTCACAGAGCTGTCTCGGCAGCGAAATGTGAGGAGCCTCCTGTTGTGGGGCTCGTTGAGATGGAGAAATGGAGGAACTTTGTCCCTGTGAGGAGCCTGCCAAGACCACACAGCCGCAGGGACATCAGCTGAGATTTGAACCCAGAGGTGCCAGGGACTTTGCTCCTTCCGCTCCAGCACGGTCTGTAGCTGAGAGGCAGGTAGGAACCAGGAGAGCCACGCACTGGTGGAGAGCATGTTCTCATCAGAGACTCCTCGCCACTGTTTTCCTACCTCTCTGCCTGTCCCTTTCTGTGTCCTCTCTGTCCCCATCCATCCAATGAGCATTTATTGAGCACCACTGGGAGCCAGCATTGTGCCAGGCTTGGGGACACGACCTGGTTCCTGCCCCCACCTGGGTCCCCCGAGTGGTGGGGCTGGGGTGAGGAAAGGTGGACAGACACACAGACCCTCAGGATATCAAGGGGCTGGGTGGTGCTGGAGGGGGCGGGGGGCGGGGGGCGCTCGCTCAGAGGACACAGAGGCTTCACCACGAGGGGATGTCGCGGGCTCATGTCTCATCTGGATTCAGCACTGAGCCCAGGCCAGCTGGCTCCCCGGTTTGCCCCATCCCTTCACAAAAGGGGGGTCTGCAGAGAGCAGAGCCCAGCTTCTCTGTGGACTGTGGTCCCTCCGTCTGCCGAGTGAAGGTGTGGGCTCAGGAGGCATCCGAGGGCCCTGCTGTGACTGGGGATGCTAGGCTGAGTGCTGTGTGGCTGGAAGGACCCGAGGAGGGGAGACCTCCTTGGCTGGGAACAGAGGAGGGCTTTGAAGCCAGAGTTAATGTTTGACTGGGTGGGGAGAGGAGCAGGGCATTCCAGATGAAGGACACGTGGGCAGAGCCCTGGAAGGTCCTGGAGGCTGCGAGCGGGCCTGGGGGTCTGACCCTGCCCCCTTCTCCAGCCTCATTACTCACTAAGCCCGGGTGCCAATCTGTTGCTCCATCTGGACTGGTCTTGGGGCCCATGAATACACCCCCACCGCCCTCAGATCCAGGGGCCACGTCCTCCCTTGCTCCTGGCCCCTCACCCAGTGACACTTTTATGATGGACTAACTGGGCCTCCAATCTCTGTGCCTTCTCCATCTGGCAGAGCATCTGACATCCATTGGCCATCTCCAGCATTTGCTAAAAGAGGGAGGGAGGAAGGCGGGAAGGAAGGAAGGACAGACACATGTGTTGTGTTCAGAGGACACGAAGACCTAGGAGGACCCACTGTGACGAGGCTGCTGGCTGAGAAAGTGAGGGCGAGTTAAAGGACCTGTCTCTCGCTAGAGATCTTGCTTTTCTTTTTTAAGATTTTCTTTATTTTTTAGAGAGAGGGAAGGCAGGAAGAAAGGGAAGGAAACATCGATGTGTGAGAGAAACACCCATCCGTTGCCTCTAGCACGCAGTCCTCTGGGGGACCAGGACTGCGACCCAGGCCCATGCTCTGATAGGGAATGAAACCATGACCTCTCACTTTGCAGGGTGATGCCCCGCCCCCTGAGCCACACCAGTCGGGTGGGATCTTGTTCACGATGGTCTCGGATGGCTTGGACTGAGACGCAGGCGCTGTGCAGCGAGGCCGGTATAGAGCGCTCCCCTGGGCAGAGCTCTCCAGGAAGGAGTAGGGAGGGGCTGGCTCAGAACCCCTGTGGTGCAGAGTCCGCCTTCTAATTACAGCCTTCTTGACAGAATGACAGGGAGCCATGCTCTGTCCCTGGCATGTGGCTTCTTGCCCCCCAGAGGAAGTTGTGATGGACTTTTGGGGCTATCTTTCCAGAGCATGGATTGGGTGTGTCTGTGGGGTGCGGCTGCGAAAGGCAAGTTGGGGTCAAAACCTGAAATCATTTAAAACAGTTCTGGGGGCAGGTCCTATGGTTGGAGTGGGTTTTGTCAACAAGAGGGCCTTTTATGTTTTTCCCAAGCTGCTTGTTGGCCAGGGCTTTGCAAAGCTATCTCTGCTGTCCGGGAGATGATCGCGTAGGCCTGCGAGGTCGTCTTGCTCTAAGAACTTTCCTGCCAGATCCCAGGAAAAGCCACGCTGGTGCGTGCATCCTAGGCGTTCCCAGACCTTCGTGCTGCGTGCAAGTTCCTGGTTCTCCCGTATGGCCAACCGATGTGTCTGCCAGTCTCTGGGGTTTCAGGAAGGACAGCTCTGTGCCCCAATGTCACCGGGCATAGATGAGGCGCCACGGCTGACACGTGGCTCTGCAGTGGGTGCCTCCCGTGGTGCTGCCAGAGGGCCTGTGCGGGGGTGGGGGGGGCGGGGAGGGATGCCGGGGTGTGGGGGCCGCTCGGAGGAGGCCCCGTGTGTGCCTCCTGAGTTGTCAAGAGCAGGGTTTTTACCTGTAGAACATACTTCCTGACAAGATGTCTGGAGGTATTTGCTCTGACACAGATATCCTGCCGGTGTTTATGTGAATGTTTGCATTTGTTTAGAAAAGAACTGATGTTTCCCGGTTAGCCTTACCACAGTGTCACCCTCACTCACTTCTACCACCCCCCAACCCCCGCGTGGCATCGAGGGGCTAGGCCCCAGCTGCAGGCCCTGTGGGGGGTGCCATGCGTGGTTGGAGGGAAAGGGTAGGAAGGTCCCGAGTTTGCTTTCTCTGCCTCCCCTTTGCATAGGTGTGCAGGCAGGAAGGGCTGGTTGGTGTCCCAGTGAGCCGGGGAGAAGCCGCTTACTCTGGTTCTCCAGGCCATTAAAAGTACACGGTGCTCGTTTGAAGGCTCTGAGGCGTACTGCACTAAAGCTCCTTTACTGTTGACCTACCGTTTCTAGAACAGGACGAGGAGTGCCCTTTTCCCAAGAATGTTTAGGTGTTTCTGCAGTAAAAGGCTTCTGAGCTAGCTCCACTTGGTCTGCTTTCGTGTGTCGTGAAGAAACGAAGAGCCGCAGCATGTATCCATGTGTGCACGCAGCGCGCCCAGTGCGGCGGTTGTTGTTCCACTCTGCGGTGTGCCGTGAGCGCCGCCGTGACTCCAGGCACTGTGGCCCTGGCCTCCTAAGGGCCCCGTCCAGTCCCCAACCCTCGGGTCTTTCCTTGAACTTCCGTTCTGCCCCTGGGACCAGGGGCTCCTCTCGGCCAGTTCCACCCTCTCTCCAGACACCCCAGTGTGGGGCCCCCAGGCCTCCCCCAGGCGCCCTCATGGTACAAGTGCCCCGTTCACACCGTGAATCCAGTCCTGGATGCTACTGGGTGAAGGTGGAAGGTAATCTACAGCTGACCTGTGCTTTCCCCCCGTGCCTCTGGGGGCAGAGCCCCCCTTCTGAAAGGCCCCTTGCTGACCTTGGTGGGGGCTTCTTCATTTGAGGCGTTGACAAGTCACTCCTCGTGGCCTTCAGCCCTTGAGTGAGGCCCGTCCCAGTGGCTGGGTTGAGGTTTTGGGCTATGCTTTAGGATTTTCAGGTTTTGTATTCAGAGGTAGGGTTTAGGGATTCAGTGGCATGAATCCTCCTGGAGATAAAAAATAGAGTTCTTGCCCCTGGCTGGTGTGGTTCAGTGGATTGAATGCTGGCCTGCGAACCGAAAGGTCGCCGGTTTGATTCCTGGTCAGGGTACATGCCTGTATTGAGGGCCAGGTCTCCAGTTGGGGGGCGTGCGAGAGGCAACCAACTGATGTTTCTCTTGCACATCGATCTATCTCTGAAAATAAATAAAATCTACAAAAATAGAGTTCCCTCCTGTGGAAATATAACACTGCACACTGTGCTTACAATACCCCCAGTTCCTACCTCTCAAGACTTCTGGTGCTTGGAGACTGAGTGTCGTGGTGCCTCCCCCAGGAAGCCTTGCTCCGACGGCCCGGCAGGCTCCTGCGGTGCCTGTTTGCCTCTGTGCCTGCCTTTTGCAGGTACTGTGTGCGCCAGGCCTTGGGGAGTCTAGGGGTGAGGACCCCTCCTCCAGAGCCCCTTGCAGTGCCAGGGCCTGCACTCTGGGGTGGCCTGGGCTTGGTGCTGCCCTCTCACTGTCTGTGTTTTGTGTGGGGCCCTGTCTTTGCATTGGTCTGACTGAGCATTGAGAGAGGGGAGGGCGGAGGGTGGGGAGAGAGTCGCTTTCAGCCACCGCCCTCTAGCAGGGGCGTCCAGCTGCGGCTGCACCGCGGGGCCCAGGGTGGCTGTGAACGCGGCCCAACACAAAATTGTGAATGTGCTTTAAACATGATGACATTTTTTGTGTGATTACGTGTCCCAATATATTTAATGTGTGGCCCAAGACAACTCTTCTTCTTCCAGTGTGGCCCAGAGACACCAAAAGTTTGGACGCCCCTGAGTCTAGAGGGTGGGGTGGCCCTTCAGCTTTGCTTGTCCTGATTGCTCCCCTGCCTGCCAGTCTTTTCCTCCTCCCTGTCCAGGCAGGGCGGCCGGTCCTAAAGTATTTGTGACTTATCAGGCCTGTCTGTGCCTCCCTTTGGACTCCTTTTGGGGAAGAATAATGAACAGATTGGGGACTTCTTGAGGACTTCTAAATCTGGTAATTGGTAGTGGGTCCTGGGGGCGGAGGGGGGGGGTTGGGTGGGGATTGGTTGAGGCAGCAGGAAGCCAATGGAGAGAAAACGGAATGACTGAAGCCTCTGCCTCCTGGCTTAGCTTCAGGCTTCTCCATCTCAGGCTTCCCCTCCTCCAGGAAGCCTTTCTGGCTTTCAGTCCCCAAGCTCAATTAGGTACCTAGGAATCCCAGAGCACCTCATGCTTCTTTCCACTGGCGCGTTTTCTGCTTCCCCACCATCTTCCTTGTTGCTTTTCTGGCTCTCTCTCGGAGTGCTGAGAGCACCTGGAGGGCCGGGTCACTGTGGCTTATTCATTGTGTCCTCAGCCCTGGTGCTGGGCACACAGTAGGTGCTTAGGAAGTGTGGAATGAATGAGTATTAGAAAAGGTGTTGGCCAGAGGAGCCAAATATGGCAGCAGGGCCAAGGCAGCTGTGGGAACAGGAGGTGCGGGGGGCAAAGGTCGCAGGAGTGTGGGGGAGCGAGGGCATAGAGAGAGCTGCGGGAGAGGGCCTGGGCTGGCCTTGGGGCCTGGTGGGCTGCTCAGGGCTCATTGGGCAGTGGCTGGGAGGTCTGGCCTTCTGACTGCCCATCAGGGCTGGGAGGGGGTGAAAACTCTCTGAGCTGTGTCCCCTCCACTGGGGCCCCTTAGGGCTTGTTTGGGGAAGAGGCTTCAGGAGTCAGGAGACTCTGCGAGACAAGAGAGGCCCTGTGGGGTAGCCGGAGTCCACGTGCAGGTGAGATGCAGGTCACTCGCAGCCTTTGAGACTGCTGTCTCCTTTGTTTCTGAAGCTTGCTGCCTCATTTCCTTTTGGCGTGTGCCAGCGTGGGCCCAAGGAGACACAGGGAGTGTGATAGGAGATACTGATGTAGAGAGAGAATTTGGAATTTAAAAAGCAGCAGGAAAAGTACTTCTGGAATCTAGACAGCATTTGTTACAGTGATAATGTCTGTTTTCCAAACAAAAGTGCCTCTATGGACAAGGTCTCAGGCACGTCTGGGTCTCCTGCCCAGCTCCCCTTTCGTGTGTGGCTGGGAGGTGTTTTCTTACATCAGGACTTGGAGCCTTCAGAGGCTCCTTCTGCCGAGGCTGGAGGCTGGGCCGGGCTGCATCATTGCTGCTCTTCTCAGTTTGCCTGGAGCCAGCCGACCCCTCCTGATGTCGTGGCCTTCAGTCCAGCTGTGGTGCCTCAGTCTGGACACAGCGGTCTCTCCAAGAAGTGCAGTGGCTGATGCGTGGCTTCCGCTCTCCAGGCAGCGTGAAGCTGTCAGTGTGCTCTTGCAGGCCCTGACAGATGCGTGCCTACGCTAACCGGACGCAGAGGGCCGCGTGCCCATGGGCCTCTGACCCCAGGCGCCTCACCTGGGGAGGAATGTGGTTCCTGGAGCGTCTCCCAGCCACTCAGAGAGGGTTCAGTGAGGGGCCCTGGGGTAGGAGGGCGTGGAAGCTGCCCTCAGCAGAGGAAAGAAGACAGTGGCCAGGAAGAGGACCACTCCTCACAAATGGGAAAGTCCCTCCCCCTGTGGCAAAAATTCTGTGTTTGTCATAAGCCTGAGAAAGCCAGGGAGGTGTGAGGGTAGTGGAGGATGTCTCTATGCTCAGACCGGCCTGGTGGGGTCCTGGCTCTGCTCTCAGAACCTTTGTGCTTCAGTTTCTGCGCCTTTAAAATGGGGCTGTTACAGTGCCCACTAAAATCAACTGCAGGTTGGGTTTTATGAGTCACTTAGATACTGTGACATGACAGAGTTGGCATCTAAAATAACCAATGGCCATTGTCATTATATTACTATGTGGGTAGATTCTAAAAACTCACAGCGAAATTCCCTCGGCTTGTTCCAGAGGCTTTCCTCCCAGAAGCGTGCTGTGTGGGCCTGCTCCCGGGTCTGTGGTGTCGCTCGTCCCTGGCTGCGAGCCCCGACCAAAGGCGTTTCTGTGTTCGCCCACCAGAAGGTTGTGGAGATGGAGGGAGGCCTTGGCGGGAAGAACTTGGCCTACCGAATCAGATCAAGTCTTCCCCAGGGGCGCCTGGACACCTGGCTCTCAGTCTCCTTACTTGTCCCCTGTGTATAATACCCTCCTCTCAGGGGTTTTGCAGGAACGAGATGCAGGCTCGACCTAAAGGGTGCCTGTCTTTTCCTTTTGCCCTCTGGGTGCACTGGGCTTGCCCACCTTCCAGGCTGTGGGCTGGGGCTCTGGGGCGATCAGGCCTGATTGCTTGGAGCTGACGTCCCCCGAGGAGCTGAGCCTGGGGCCCCTGAGGAGGTCACCGTAGCACGGTGGGCCCAGAGCTTTTCTGAGTATGAGCAGAGCCAGAGTCCAGGTCCTTGGGGTGCTGAGCAGGGTGCAGGGTGCAGAGGAGAGACTGTCCGCCTAGACCCTGCTGCTGTCTGGTGCCGGGGCTGGGCACGTTCAGCAGGGGTGTTTTTATCCATGTTCAGCCTCTGAGGAGCCAACCCCCTTCTCCCCATCTGCTGCTGGCGAGAGGGTCAAACAATTATGGGTCTCCTCATTTCCAAACCAACTGGGAAATTAAGTCGCATCCCTATCAGAGCGCTATTAGTAATTTTCAAGAAAGAAGTAATTGAAAAGAAACTTTTAATACCCTCACTAAATTGGCATGGGGGCACGGGAACTGAGGGGGCCTCTCTGTACCTCGCCCGCGGACCCTCTGCCCGTCCCTGCTGGCCTTCTCTCCAGCAGCCCCGGCCTGGCCCCGCCCCCGGAGCGGGTTGTCCAGCCTCAGCCCTGGCTCCTGCCCAGAGAGCGGTGTGACCCTGAAGTGCTTCTCAGCACAGTGCCTCTTGGTCTTCAACTGGAAGAGGAGGTTGCCCAGTTCTCCTTCATGTGGGCATTGGGAGGCATGAGGGGAGTAATACCCGGGGAGTGGGGCCCCTGGTCAGGCATGGCGAAGGCTCGATGCCTGGTGGCTGCCATTCTCACGAGGCTGTCTCTGTCACGCTGCTGTGTGCTCCTCAGGCTCAGTCCGCACCCACTGTGACGCTCCTGGAATCTAGAGCCGCCGAGACTCTTCTCCTGTAATCTCTTTTGACTCCAGTCTCCAGCAGGCCCCTGGCATATTTTGTTATTGAAAGCTGCAGCATCTGTGGTGGTGGAATAACAGTGTCCCCCCAACGCTTATTCCTTCTCCGAGCACCGCCTCCCCCAGCCTCCGTGCTCAGCGCCCCCGTGCTTTCCTTCCCACACGCCACTCACGACCGCCCTGTGCAGTGGCCGCATTCATCCCACTCCACAGAGGGAGACGCTGGGCTCAGAGAGGTGAAGGCCCACCGAGCAGTGTGTGGGGACCCTCCGTGGGAGGGCTGGGCGCTGCTGTTGGGCCTGTTTGACTGCACGTGAGAAGACATGTCTTCGGGCTGCCGGAGGCAGAGCGCAGGAAGCCTGCTTCTTTCCCCCACAGCCGCGGCTGTGAGCGGAGGGGCTCGCTCTGCTCGGTGCCTTGTTGAGCAGTGAGGGAGCCTGCCCTCCCCTGCCTTTGGAGTCAAGCCCACCTGGTCACTTAGCTGTGTGGCCTGAGCACTCTGCCTCCCTCTGTGCCTCAGTTTCCTGCTGTGTGGCATTGAGGTCCTTGTTCTTGCCTTATAGGATTGTCATGCAGATGAAATAGCAGTAGCCACTTGGATGAGGCCTGGACTTAGAGATTGTTCTTAGTGGCAGCAGCCATCAGGGGAGCCGGGAGCAAACCCGTGGCCCCTGCCTCATCCTGGTGAGGGTGGGGTTCCCCTGTTCCCGGGTGTGGATCTGTCAGCCCCATCTTCCCTGCTGACTGCGGCAGGGTGAACTCATCCCTTGCACAGGGCTCTGCAGGTCCTGCTCAGGCCTATGGCCAGTGTGCCAGGACACCAGGGCCTGGGTCTGCCTGTCCCAAAGGCCTCCCCCACGCGTGTGCCTGGCCTGTCTGACGGCAGCACTGCCCTGCCTGGATGGGCCTGGCTCTGGGAGGGGAGCTCTGGAGAAGTGGGCCAGGAGCATTTGACAGGTGGGTAATGTACCTTGGGAGCTGAGTGGGTATCCCATTCTTCCAGCCATCCATTCATTCGGTTGGGGAATTTGAGGGCCTTGTCGCGGCTTTTCAGTGATGAGAGGTGACGAGGCTCCTCACTGGGCAGTGACCTGACAGCACGACGCTCTGTGACACAAAGCACCTTTTTCCCCACAGACACCATGGCCTGTCTGGCCCCCAGGACCCACTTTGACTTTGGGGCCCCACCTGGCACTGAGCTTGGTGTCTGGCGCTGGCGCTCACAGCCAGTGTTGATTAAATGAACAGATGGGTCCACGGATGGAGGAATGAGGGAGAATGAGTAGAGGCTCCTGGGCCCTTGGATATTGACTCAGCTCTGCAAACTTCTTTGGTAACCTGGGCAAAAGTAAGCATGCACTCCGCTCGCCGGCGAGCCCCCGGGCAATGCTGGGCAGCCAATGCTGCCAGAGTCCAGTGGACTCTTTCTGCTGCGCCGTTGAAGGTTCCAGGGCTGCTTGGGGCCTAGGGCTTGAGGGTGCCCCAGAACTTCATGGCCCTGAGCATTTAGCCCCTTCTCTGCGAAGTCATCTCTGCACAAAGTCCTCTCCGTGTTCTGGAGCCCCGGCCTAGTGCTGCCGCTGCCGGGAAGTCATCGCGCCTGTGTTGGGTGACAAGATGAACACAGCCCCTGCTGCTGCCACGGCAGTGGTAAACCATGACTCTGAGCTCTGGAGTGCACCTTCTAGGAAATGATTTCTCTGAGGCATACGAGGCAAGCTCAGAGAATTTCCCTGTGGTGCTCTTGGTGTGTGTGCCCGAGCGCATACATGTGTGAGGGTGTGTGTGTGTTTAGTGTACATGTTGTCTGTGACTGTATTTGTGAATGTGGGAGTGTGTGTTGTTGTGTGTTTGGATGTGCATGCATGTTTGTGTGAGTGCATTTCTGATCGTGCATGGATTTTGAGTATGTGAAAATGTGTGGAAGTTGCACAAACGCTGTGTATGTGCACACACACGTGTGTGTACGGGTGCACAGCCTTGAGCAGTCCACATGACCAGACGGGTCCTGGCTGACGAGTACGTGTTTGTGCCTCCTGCCCCCTTGGCTCTGCAGGAGAGGGAGCTGCCTGGAGCAGCTGATTTGAAACCTTGGCCAGGGTTCCTGGTGGGTCTTAGAAACCTGGGAGCAGTGGGGTGCTCAGGGCTTGGCTGGAAGCCCTGAGAGTTTGGCCTTTGATATTTGATCTCTTGGTGGGGCTTGACTGATGGGAGGGAGCACTGCTGGTGTCTCTTGAGTCACGGGGGCCCTGTAACCCCACAGCCCGCTGTGGAGGGGCCTATTCCCCCATGGGTTGGGAGCCTCCACTGCCCACTGCCAGCCCCAGGTTGTCTGAGAACGGCGGTGAGGACATTTCCCTGTGCCTTTCCAGCTGGAGCAGGCTCTGCTCCCGAGGCTGTGGCTCTGGTGGTCTGACTCTAGGTACCACTTGTTCTGTATTCCTGTTGGGGCCAAATTTTCATAGGACACATTGTTTGGCATCCCCTGGAACTGTGCAACTTTGTGTCACTATATGAGGCTCCCTGACCCTCAGCTTCCATGTTCCCAGACACCTACCCGCCCAGCGCGCGTCCTCTGAGGTCCGGCATTGGCAGCTTCCTGCTCTCCAGGCCTTGCTCGGCCAGCTCCTGCCAGAATGCCGCCCGCCCCTGCCACCTCCCGCTCTGCAGCCTCCTCATGTCCGCCTGTGCTGGTGATGGCTCACTGGTCCGTCTTCCCCGCTGGGCCAGGGGCGTGTTGAGCACGGGCAGCAGCCCTGTCTGGGTCCCCGCTGTGTGCCTGGTTCAGATGCAAGGCACTCATGAGTGACGGTGAATGACCAAGTGACACTGGGGAATGTGCTCCACATTTGATATGTTAGTACTGGAGGGGGGCCACGTGCTGCGAGGCAATTTGAGGCAAGAACGATTCGAGGTGGGACCTGGGTCCGAATTCTGGCTTGCCCTGTCTCCATTCTTTGGTCTTTGACGAGGTCATGAACTTCTGGGACCCTGGGTTTCCTCATCTTTAAAACATGGCTGGGACCCCTCAGAGTGGGTGTTGTGGGGGTCAGGAAAGGCTGCCCATGGGGTGCACTGCGCAGTGCGCTGGGCACCTTGTGGGCGTTCTCTGCTACTGCTGCTATTGCTACTGCTGCTGCTGCAGCTACTGCTACTGTTACCGCTGCTAACCCGACAGCAACAGCCGGGCTCTGCTGTCAGCGCTGACTTTGCAAGCCTGGCATGCCATCAGGACTGGATGGAGAGAGGCCTCCCTGGGGAGCCCGCCACATCCATCCACACCCCTCAGGACACCAGAGCTGAGTTAACCGTTTGGAGCCCAGACACTGGTTATGCCTTTCATCTCTGCCCGGCCTGCCCAGGCCCAGAGTCCACCAGGAACCTTTGTTTTGCCCAGCAACATGTGGTTCCATGGCTGCAAATTAGTGTTTTGGAAAGCACGCCCGAGCGAACACGAAAGGGCAGCTGTCTGAGCCGGACACGGATGCCCCGATGGGCTCTGCGTGGGTCCTGGCTCCACAGGTGTTAGCCTCTCCATGTGTGACAAGCAGGGCGGGTGCAGGGGGTAGTGGCCTTCAGCCTCGGGCCGGTGCTTGCTCAGGCAGGGCGTCCGGTTCTGCACTGCCCTTCCTTGTGTCCTTCAGCCAGTGAGCCAGTGTTGGCGGGCGCCTCGATGCTGGGCACTCTGCTGAGCTCAGGAGGTACGGCAGTGCAGTGGACAGCACTGGACTCGGGCTTAACCTTGCTTTGCACCCCCACCTCTGTGACCTTGGGCACATGGCTCCGTATTTCTGAGTCTGGGCATCCACGTTTGCAAGATGACCAGGTCAGGCTGGGTGTTTTCCAAGGGCCCTTCCTTCCAACTTTGAGACCTATGAGTTTAAGGGGCAAATCAAGGTTCTTTCCTTTTCTCAAAGACATTTGCAGTCTCCCAAGAAGATGGACATGTGCGGCTGGCAGCCGCGTGCTCTGGGGGAGCAGTGAGTGTGGCTTGGACCACCACTCTGGCCGGGAAACCGAGTCTTGGGGCAGGTGCTGGGCTGTCGTGCGGGCCTCCTGCCCGTCTCAGCAGTAAGCAGCCTGGTGCAGACCTTCTGTGCAATCAGCTGCTCAGCCAAGTGCCTGGTCTCCTTCCTTCCAGAGGGGCTGCTGGGCTTTCTGGCCAGGCTGCCTCGAAGTTAGGAGAGAGGGAGGCGGTGTGGGCTCTGTGGGCCTGCTCCCCTCTCTCCCTGTTGTCACCTCCCGAGGAGGGCCTCCACATTGCTAAGGGACTTCAAATTCACATTTTATGCCTCCTGTGCTTGGGTCTTTACACCTGTCTCTGTCCTGGTCTCGCTGCTGACCACCGCAGTGATTGTGTCAAATCCTCTGTGGTCAAGCCACTCCCTTACTTAGATACTGTGTCACCCACACACACAGGTGGAGGGGGATGTGCCTTCCCCCACAGTTGGATTGGGAGAGGCTGTCTGATGTCCTGCCTGAGAAGGACTTCAAGGGCTGCTGGGAAAAGTGCAGTAATTGATTAGCAGTATCTGCCACGGCCCAGGACGGAGGTGGGCACTGTTGGTCTCCTGCCATGTGGATAGAGTTTAAATTCTTTGGTAAGTCTCATGGCTTCCCTCCTCTGGGGGAATTTGGACCCAGGAGCCTTCCCTTGTCCCCTGCACTCTTTCCCCAGCTCCCCGAGACTCACGTCCTATTCTACAGTTAAGTTCTGTCTCCTGGCTTTTTCTTCCACAAATCAAAGCCTTCTGAGGGTACGGACCACATGCACTTTGGTGTCCATGGGCTGGTGTGACACTCAGTGAATGGCAGAGTGTTCTGCTAGAGGCGTCACGGTCTGAGTCCCAGGAGTACCTGTGGCGGCCAGTTCCAGGCTGAGCTGCAAGAAGGAGCCATCCTGAGTGCCCCAGGGCCAGCCACAGGTGTGGGGGCCCCGGCTCTGGGCACCTTACACCAGGCACTGGGCTGACAGTGTCTTCTGCTGTGGACAGATGGTGCCTTTTTATTAATTATAAGCGAATAATCCATATGCTAAGTAATAACGTGGACGGTTTAGGAAGGAGTAAGTGAAGAAGGGAAAAAGCCCCGACACTGCTCTCAGTCAGCAGCAGCTGCTGGCGGCAGGTACAGTCCCTGCCAGTCTCCAGGCCACTCAGCCCGCCAGGCTGCTGAGGGCCCCCCGCCCGAGGTCGAGCCCCGTGAGAGACGTCTTGCTGCATTTGCCACTTTGCATCCTGGGTTTTTCCACTTGGTTTTTTCACATGAGCCCTCCCCATGGCATTAAGTAAGTTTGTCAATATTATTTTCAGTGAAGAGTATTCCGTTGTTTGGACACACTGTGTTACTTAACCAGCCCCGTATTGGGGGTCATTTGGAGTTGTTTGCACCCTTTTGGCGTTCCGCATTTTCCCATGACAAACAGCTTCACAGGGACCAGCTGCTGAGGTCTGCCTGCGGGTGAGTTCCTGGAAGTGGAACAAGTGGGTCAGAGTGGGAAGCACCTTTACAGTCTGAATAAAGTGTTCTGGGTATTTTGGGGAAAGGGTGAGAAAGATGGTCTCAGAGTGCAGACCCACAGAGTCCTTTGCAGGGTTGGGACGCGGTGTTCCTGAGGACGGTAACGTTCTCCAACTCTGCTTTTTTGAAAAAGAAAGGCAAAGCCTGCAGCTTGAAGGGAAGCATTCTGTGTGGCAGCGTGTCTCCCGTGGTGACAGCTCAGACAGGGTGCTGCTTGTCAGATGGGAAAGTCGGCGTGTCTCATTCAGGCTGCTTAGCTCGACATGCTGACAGGTTCCTGCCTCCTGCCTCCTGACGCCGTGCCAGCCCCCCTCTGCTGTCTGCTGCTGCACTCACCCTGGCAGGGTGCCTGCTGTGCTGGGCGGGGCACTGGTTGCTGCTACGGACAGATGATAAGCATCACTCAGTCCTCGTGTGTCCTCTGGGAGCCCCCCAGGCCTGCATTCGGGTGGTTCTCAGTTGGCATGGTGCGTGGGAAGCAGCTGTGTCACTAGAACTGCACGTGCGGGACTGTAAACACCGTGCGGTTCAGCGTTCGGGGCTCGGCGTGGGGCTGCTGCCTCGGAGGAGGAGGAGGAGGAGGAGGAGATGAGTTTGGGCTGCGCGGGTGTGGGAGGGCCGCCGGGCCTGCCGGGGCAGGGCTCCTGACCAGAGGTGCCTCACCTTCCTTCCTTCCTGGCCTCCTCCCTCCCTCCAGTAGCCTCACCCTTCACTTCTAAGCATCCTGAGCAGCCTCCTTGATATAATTGAAAATTTAGAAGAGCCTTGTAAGCTCTGCTGGTGTTGGGTGTAGGCTGAGCTCCCCTGCTGTCCGCCCAGCTCCTGACCTTGAGCCAGCCTGTACCAGACCCACGAGGCATATCCGACAGATAGGAGTGAAAGCTGTGTTGGTAAGAAGTCTGGTGGCCATTGGGTGCATTTGAAGTGAAGACCATACCTTAAAAAACAAAAAACGCTGCTGCCTTGGCTGGTGTGGCTCAGTGGATGGAGCACGGACGTGAGGACGAAAGGCCCCTGGTTGGATTCCCAGTCAGGCCCATGCCTGGGCTGTGGTCGGGGTCCCCGGTGGGGGGCGTGTGAGAAGCAAGTGATCACTCTCTCTCCCCCACGTCACGTTTCGCTCCCCCTCTTTCTCCCTCTCTCTAAAAATAAACAACCAACCAACCAAATAAATAAATAAAATCTTTAAAAAAAAACTGCTTTATTGAGCTAATTTCACATACCATAAAATCACCCCTTTAAGTGTATAATTCAGTGGTTTTTGTTAGAATATTCACAAAGTTCTACAACCATCACCATTATGTAATTTTAGACCATGTTCATCACCCTGAAAAGAAACCGTAGGCCCAGTGAGCAGTCCACCCCCATCCACTGGAAACCACTGATCTACTTTCTAAGATGACAGCCTTTTGCAGAAATTCCCAGATAAGAGGCCCCATACTGATAACCCTTAGATGTAGTGCTGTGCTGTGTATTAAAACTCAGGAAACTGGAAATGAAACAAAACCCATCCCTGACCCTGTTGAGACTCTTTGCATAGGGACAGCCAGCCAGCGTGGAGCAGGGGCCGCTTGCCTTCCACAGTGGGCCTGTGCGCTCTAGTTTGCCACAGTCCTCACCACTCTCTGTTGCCTCTGTTGTGGCCTGCTCCCCCGTGTGATCCTTGCCCTAGATCTCTGCTGCCTCCAGGGGATGGCAGATTGTCAGCTGTTTCCTGACCTTTTCACCTCGGACCCTATTCTGTTATGTGGCTCACTGCCCGCAGTCAGGGCTCCCACTGGAATTCACTTGGTTCTTGCCACACTTAAAATCTCTTTTCCCAAGGGTGGGTCTGTGTGGGAGGTGAAGGAATCATCTTTCTCATCCAACTTTACGCCTGAAAGCGCTCACCCCGTGGCAGGACTGGCGGGCACCGGCACGTGAGTGTGCCAGGACCTGGCTGTCCCTCCAGCTTCCCTGCTTGACACCTCCCCTTTCGAGACAGGTCTTCCGTTTCACACTAATTCACGTTTTGTGTAGACAAGAGCCCGGTCAGCATCTCAAGCCGTTTAATCTGCTGTGATTGAAGCTGTGGCAATTAAATTTTAATTGAGATGCACGCTGCTTAAGCAGACATAAGACAGCTACAGCTTTTGCTAATTAATTTTCTTCCGAAATGACAACATTTAATAATTATGCTTCATGATGCCCGTGTTGTTTTCATACTTTGCCTCTCCCGTGCCGTTCAGGGATTTCCCGCCAGAGGTGGTTTAGTGGTGCTTCCATGCGTGCCCGCTTCATGGCTTCACACGTGAGCAGACGGTCTGCCCATGAATGGCGCTTGGAGGAGCAGGCGGTGTCTGGCTGGGAGGTGGGGGCCCCTTGCTCCTCTGGACACTCCCAGCATAGCGGGGTCCCCCGTCATCGGCCTCGCTAGTTAAAGCACCTGAATCCCTGAGGCGGGAGAGCGAAGGGGTTGAGCGCCTGCAGTCTGGAATATCCCGTAGAAGTGTGCTTTAAGGGTCAGCTTGGGCAAGTTGACTCAGCCGCCTCACCTGTAAGATGGGAATAGCAGTCCCTCCGTGAGCCTGGACAGGTCGCGCGTGCCGCGCTGGCTGAGACTGCGCGCCCAGAGAGCACGGGCTGCGCTGCGGCTGCGGCTGCCGCGGGCCTGCCGGCCCATGGAGCAGAAGACCTGACCCTCCTCTTGGGTCCCTGTCACTTAGTGTTTTGTGGCCTTTGGTCCCTTGACCTTCTTTAATGTTCTCGCCTAGGCTGGTTCAAATTTCCTGTCCTTGGCTCGGGTCTCCCTGGGGCCTAGGACTGTGCTGTCAGCAAGACAGGGCCCCAGCCAGCCCCCTGAGATAGGGACTGAACTGAGTGCTGGCTTTCCAGTGCCGGCAGCTCCTGAACCCAGGCCACCGCCGTCAGGTGCCCCGGCAGGGAGGGATGGTGTGGGGCAGAGGGAGAGAAAGCAAAGGCACTGAGCACCTGTTGGGCGCTAGTCTTGACACATGTGGACACACTGAATCTTCTCAATGCAGGTTATGTTACACCCAGCCTCCGGTTGGGGGAAACAGGCCCAAAAGGTTGAGTTACATGGCTTGTAAGAGCTTGTATTAGCTGGGGATTCAGTCTGTCTGACTGCAGGCCTGGCCCCTTCCACTCTGTCACCTGTTAGGGGGGCCTGTACCACAGGCCCTGGGGAGGGGCTGGGTGAGGTGAGGGTTGCCTGCTGCTGAGCAGCTCATACAGGTACTTGGGATTGGGGGTACAGGTTTCTAGAACCCAGGGCTCTGGGCCAGATGGTATCTGTGGCAGTGGGTCATGGGGATGCTGGTGAAAACCGGGGCCCCCCTCTTAGGAGACATCCTAGAGGTCATGTGCATGTGTTGTGCCCCAGTTTTGGGGCTCCTTCATCTGCCTTCTGAAGCACCTTCTGTGCCTGAATATTGGCTGTGCTCTCTGCCCCTTCTGGGGTGGGAGGGGCACTTGAGACCTGTGGCTGAGTCCTGGGGGCTCACCTGACACTGGAGGGATGGCGAAGAGGCCCTAGGGGATTTGGGATTGGGTAGTCAGGTGCCATAATGCAGGTCTGAGTGGGCTCTGGACTCCACCCCCTCTCATTTCCTTGTCTTCCCTCCTGCCCTGAGCCTTGGATGTGCTGGGAAGGGAGGGCCGGGGCTGGGAGTAGGAGGTGAGTTCTGGTCCTGCCCTGCTGTGCAGCATCACGGAAGTGTCTTACCCTTTCTGGGCTACAGGTCTTCATCTGTAAGGTGAGGGGCTGGGTGAGAGGTTCCATAGGTCCCTTTAGTTGGAAAATATTAGACAGTGAGCTGAGAGTGTGATGTTGAAGACAGGGAGTCAGGGGGCCAGATGAAGGCATCCTGGTGAGCCCAGGTGTGTTCTAGAATGGGAGAGACCATGTATTCACTCCTCCAGAAAACTGAGGGTGACCGCCTGTGTGAGCCTGCCCAGTCTAGGGCTCTGTGCTGAGGGATCCAAAGTAATCAGAATGCAGTGCTGTTCTGGAAAGGTTGGTCCCCAGTCTTGCTCCAAGGTGTACACTGGATCCCGGCTGCTGCCTCCTGGCTTTTCAGGAAAGGCTGATGGGGGTGGGGCAGCCCTGGCCCCTCCGCTTGACCCAGCGTGTTTGATGGCTGGAAGTCTCCCTCTGGGTTCCCAGTGGACTCCTGTTCCTCTGTAGGCCCTGGGCCTGCTCCCCTGCCCTCAACATGCTTTCACGGGGTTGGGAGTGGGGTCTGATGGGTTCAGGAAGGAACGCCACAGTGAGTCCTGATGGTGGAGGCTGGGTCCTGTGGATGGGAGTGGGGATGCAGGGGGCCTCACCAAGGTCCTGGACCTCTCAGTGGGCTGTGATCCCCATCCAGCCCGCCTCTATGTCAGCAGGAAGTGGTGAGGTCCTGGGGAAGTGGCTGGGTGTAGGGGCAGTGGAGGGCTGGGGCTGACGGGGTGCAGGCATCTTGGCTGGCTTTGTCCCCACAGGGGCCCGAGGCGTTGGCGGGTAGTGTGAGGGAAGGGTCCAGTTAGTGGGCACCCCTAGGGCCAGCCTACGAGTGAGGTGGGCCTGGGGGATGGCATCAGGAGCCCTGAGTGCAGGAGGGTGTCCTCTGCCCCTGAGCCAGGCCCCCTACTGTCCGGAAACTCCTTCTCTCACAGCCGGAAGGCCTCTTTCTCCAGAAGGTCCCCACTCCACCTGCTCCCCAGCCTTGAGCGGAAGCCCTGCCAGGGAGGGCCTGGGGCGTCCCCCACTGGGAACAGTGCTGTCAGCGGTGTGTGTGTATGTGTGTGTGTAAGTGGGAATGTGGGAGCCTGAAAAAGTGTGCGACTTCCTGTGTATATCAGTATGTGAGCGTGAGCCAGTGTGTGTGAATGAGTATGTGACTGAGTCTGTGTGAGTGTGAGTGATGTGGGAGTTGGAGTATGTGTGAGTGAATGTGAGTTGTGTGCAGAGTGTGTGAGGGAAGAGTATGCGAGGGAGTGAGAGTGTGGGTGAGTGACTGCTGGAATGAAGTTAGGGAGGGGAGGCCTCGCACAGGTGCCCCCCAGACTTTGCCCAGTGCCTGTCGTGGGTGTAGGGCCACTGGCGCTTCACCAGAAGCATGGGTCTAAGATGGGTCAGGGGCCGGGGCACCCTGGGGTCCGCTGTACTGTGCCCTTACCCTGTGGACCCACAGATCTGCGCCCTGCACAGCCTGGGGTGCAATGGCAGGGGAGAGCAGCAGCAGCAGGAGATAAAGCCTGGGGTCTTGGCAGACTTTTCCTTCAAGTGGATCTGTTTGGGGGACCAGTGGCGAGTGCATCTGGGTGTAGGTCAGGGCATGTGAGTGCGGGGCAGAGAGGTCGAAGGCTCTCAGGGTGCAGAGGCTGCTTGGGAGCCCCGGGCTGGGCCCGGTGTGCTGGTTCTATTGCACATCAGCTTGGCTGTGAGCAGCGAGCGGCCCCGGGGTTCTAACGGTGCAGGACCCGGAGCGGGCAAGGTCTCCAGGTGCCCCCTGCAGACAGAGCTGCCACCACCACCCAACTGACGGGCGTTTCTCCCGTACTTCCAGAGCTGGACTTCCCAGCTGAATGAAAAGATCCCTCTGGCAGGCTTGGTCCTCCCAGCCAGCCTGGGCTGGCAAGAGCTCCCCATCCTGGCCTCCTCCTGGGTTGGGAGGCACCCTCAGGCTTCCGGCTGCTGCTCAGTCTCGAGCTCACGGTCATCCGTGTCAGCACCACCGCTCCGGGGCCCCGGCTGTCCTCTTGTTGGCCTTGACTCAGTCTTCACAGCTCATGTCGCCCACACAACCAGAGAAGATTATTAGGGGAGCAAAGTGGGTTATCGGGCAGGTGACCTTGGGGCTGGGCCGAGCCCTGGTCCCTGGACTGTCTCAGGAGGGTGGTGACAGTGAATGGCCAGGGCCAGGCTCTCTGCCCGGGTTCTGAAGGATCTGGGAGCAGGCAGGTGGGGACTCAGATTGTACATGTGACTAGTGCAGTGAGACAGGGGATGAAGTCACCTCAGGGCATGTCTACCTGTGTTTAGTGGGTATATGGCAAGCCAGTAGCATGGCCAGGTAGGCCTTTTGCAGGGGGCTTCCTGGTGAGATGCTGGAGAACCTGGCACCCCTGGGTGCACAAAATCCAGGGCCTCTGGCCTGTTTGCCGTGCTCTTGGGAGCTGCGACAGGGAAGCTGCCAGGTCAGGTAGGAACCACCAGAGGTTCTGTGGGACGTGCTCCCAGTTATGCAAGGTGAAGAGTGGGGTGAACTAGTGGAAGGGTGTGGCCCCAGGTCCAGCACCGGGTTTGGGCCACTGGCATTGCCTGAGAAGGCGGTTGCTGCAGGGGAGGTGGGGGTGGAGAATCTGGGTTAAGAGGCCCCAGAAGTGGCTATCCCAGGAGCCAGCCCTTAGGGCAACACAAGTCACAGGGAAGAGCTTTAAACTTCCCTCCTTCACACATGCGCTCTTCCCTGTGTAACATACAGGTTGGGGTGCTGACTGCCGTGCTCCACCTGTGCCAGCGCCGTGCTGAGCGCTGTGTGCACTGGCCGTGTGAAGTGTTTGCAGGTAGACAGATGGACGTACTGCTACCCTGTGAAATCAGCACGATTATCCTTCCATTTTACAAATTGGGGGGCTGTGGTTCAGGAAGGTGAGCAATTTTCACAAGGTCCCCTCTGGAAAGGCCAGCTGGTTCACTTGCCTCCTAAGACAAACCATGACCTGTGAAACCCTACTGGCCATGGCTTTGCCCAGGAGTGTGAGTGAGACCCCAGCCAGGGCTGAGCAGCGGGGCCAGGAGTTCTGCAACTGGCTCCTGGCTTTACAGGCTCTGTGGGAGAGCACTGGGAACTGCAGACACTGAGGGTGAAGACAAGGACGCTGGTGCTTGGGAGAAAGTGCCACAAAGTCTGAACACCTGACTTAGAGAAGGAGTCGGAATGGACCAGCCTGGAGCAGGGCCTGGGGGGTCGGGAGCCATTGCTTGCTGGGCCAGCCAGACCCTACATGTATGTCGCTCTCCCTGCCCAGCAAGAGGATTTAGATTCTTAAGGTTCAATAAAACTCATGGCCGACATTTATTGAGGGCTTTCTCTGGCATACCGTGTCCAGTATGTAACTTACCCTTTATGCAGGGAAGTTACTGTATTTTTCGGATCATAAGATGCACCTAGGTTTTAGAGGAGGAAAATAGGAAAAAAAATTTTGAAGCAAAAAATGTGTAAAATATTTAATAACATAAATAACATAATATTTCACCTATGTAAATGTAAACAGAACATTCAGACTATAAGATGCACCCCCATTTTCCTACCCAATTCTTGGGGGGAATGTGTGTCTTATAGTTTGAAAAATACGGTAACTGGCTTGCCAATGCACACAGCAAATGAGGGGCAGGCCTTGGGTAGACTTTCAGGCCGCCACCCCCAAAGCCTTGCTCCTAACCACTGTACAGCCCTGCCTCTCCGCTCCTGGCTGCCCCTCCTGCTCTGCTCTCCTTTCCAAACCTGGCAGAGTTCAGGTCTGAGCTGTCTGGGGTCAGAGGGTGTATTTATGTGTGTGAGTGTGTTTGAGTGTGTGTGTTTGTGTCATGGGTATGTTTGTGTTTAGGGAAACAGGGGAAGAAAACAACACACACGTTGTTTCTCAGCCCAGTAGACATCACTGCATGGTGAAAGAATGTGGATTCAACCAAACATTTTTTTTTTCTTCATAGTAAGTAAATACCTTTGGGTTCTCAGTTCTCAGAAAGGCATCTATTCCTCAGGTCTCACTTAGTAGTTATCACTGAAGAGGGGAGACTGGTGTGTGTACACAGCACATGTTCACACATGCATGCACACACGCAGACATCCTTGGGTTCAGATGAGGCAGACGTGTTGATACCAAGGTGTAATTGCTGGGCTCTGGCTAGAAGGCTGGAAGCTACGCCGGTCACATACGGTCTTCAGTTCTTTCTGATAAGCAGAGACGGCTGTCTCTCTGACATGCAGGACCCTGGCTGTCTGCCCCATTGCCAGATGTGAAAGAAGGAGGGAAGGGAGGGAGGTGAAAAGAAAGAGAGAAAGAAAGGAATAATAGTAAGAAAGTAAGAGATACGGGAGAGAGGAAAGAGGCAGCCAGACAGATGACACTGAAGGCAGACCCTGCGGAGGTCTTTGAGGGGTGGGCAGTGGTGGGGGGGCTGCCGTTCACCTCACCTCAATGGAAGGAGTAGGGACTTCCGGGCAGGCAGGTTGAGTGGGATCTGAGGGGATGGCGGCTGGGCAGGCCCAGGGGCCTATGGAGTAGATGGTATCACTGTCAACTCCAGGCAGGAACCTGTAGCTTGGAGACGTTAAGCCTTCTGCCAAGATCCCTCAGCTGGTACATGGCTGTGCTGGGCCTGGGGGCCTCATCTGCCTGACCCCAGCCAAAAGGTCCCCTCCCAGTAGGAGGACGCTGTTCTGTCAGCCCGGGCATCCAAAGCTCTCTCTGATGGTCCCCATCGTGATGGAGAAGTAAGCCTTCAGCACTCGAAGTATAGATGGCCCAGGTGTTACAAGGACAGCAACTTGCCCTTCAGCCCACCCTCACAGCTGATACCTCCTGCAGGGTTCAGAAACTGCAAGGTCAGGGGCTTGACCCTGTAGAGGTAAAGTAGGGGCTTGTGGGGGACCTAAGAACCATCTAGAATATGCCATTGGTTTGCAAAGAGCCAAGGAGCATTGGTGTCATGATGCATAGCCTCACTGTGTAAATTCACATTGATCATTTCACCCCTGTGCTCAAAGGCCTTCAGTGGCTCCCCAGTTCCTTCAGAATCAGCTCAGCCTTCTGGCCTCACACAGCACATGTTCTTCCTCCACGAAGCCCCGTTCCTGGCGGGGCCCTGCCACTCTGCTCCCCTGCTCCCCAGCTGTCCCTGCCACCTCCGCTTCTCAGCACCCCCTCTCCTTTCTTAGCTGCTGCCTGTGGCCTTGCTGGGAGTGCTGAGGGCAGGCTCTGTGGGTGGCAGTTTCCAAGGGCCCTTTTTCTGTCCCCAGGGCCTGGCCCATAGACCCAGAAATGTGCCAGGACCAGAGCCAGCAGCCAGGCCTTGGCTCCCTCCTAGTTCTTTCCTGGTGCTCTGTGACCTAAGGCTGTGGGGTCAGTGGTCTAGTGCCACGGGAGGCTTATCTCTCAGCTCACAGTTTCTTTGGGCGGCTGTCAGCACCGGCTCCCTCTCCCCACTCCGGCCCTGCCCGGCGCTCCTTCTCTTCACCAGGTCCTCGGCTCCAGCATGTAGACCTGGGCTAAGAGGGCCTGGAGGTTGTCTAGTTTGACATGCGCATGTTAGAGATGTGCAAACCGAGGCCCAGAGAAGGAAGCGAATTCTCCAAGCAGTTAATGGCAGAGGGGCTCACAGAGCTCTGCCCCCTCGCCCGCTGAAGCCCTGTGTTATGTCAGAGGTATTACCACTTTAACAAGGCCTTGTGGGGCTGGAAAGGCAGAGCCCAGACAGCCTCTTAGAGGTGGCATTTCAGACACTGGGGAGGAAGAGGTAAGACATCAGGAGTTAAGGAAAGGAGGTGGCCTCCTGGAAGGGACACTCCTGCTAGCATGAGTTTGAGGCTTGGGTTTGAGAGTGAGGCCACTTTGGCATGTAGCTGGATCTCTCTGAGCACCTGTCTTGCAGGAAGGTGCCTGGTGGCCATAGATGGATGGGTGCGTGGCCACAGGGGCTCTGCTTTCACCCTGAGTGACTGTGTCATCCCGCGAGGAGTGCAAACACATTCCTTGAACTCATCCTTCTTAGGGTCCCCCCATTGGGTGTGGGGGGAGGTGATAAGGCACGTCCAGTTCCCTTTGAGGAAGGAAACAGGTATTTTATTCTTAATGCCAGCTTTTGCCTTTTTTCCCCCAAATCATCTCCACTCATGCCTTTTCTGAATCTTCTGCTTCCTTTTCAGGCCCTTCCATGTCTGGCACTCTGTGGCCATTCTCCTTCCAGGAAACAAGGAGAGGAAGGTGGGCGGGGGCACAGGGGGTCCTCTGCCACCCAGAGGGGTTTGCACAGGCCCTTCCTAACCTGGTCGCTGCACTCCAGCCTTCATGGGGCCTGGATCCTAGGTGGGGATGGTTCAGCGGGGATGGCTCTGGTGTCCTGGATGAGCAAAAGGGAAAATAAAGCAGCTAACACAATTCTCAACTTTTTAACATTTTCTGTGGGGATGACTGGAGGGGGCCCGTGGAGGGGAGAGGAGGCGTAGAGGGACTAGCTGTTTTGGGGAGACTGAGGTGCTGAGAGTTGTTGAAAATATTTTTGATAAATTCAATTTGGTGCTTCCAAGATTTGGGACCAATCTGGGGCAAGACCCCCGGGCTGCAGCTCCATCAGGAGGGGATCCTTCAGCCAGTTTCTTGGCCTGTGAAGGGGAGGTCCCTCACTCAGAATGGGGAGTCAGGCACCCTGGTGGCTGCTAGACCCAGTGGGAGCTGTGGAAAGAGCTCAGACCCAGGCCTGCTCTCCACTGCCTCACGTCTCTTACTCCTGGCTTCTCCTCTGAAAAGAGGGAGGTGGTGGCAATGCAGTGAAATTATAGGTGTGCAGTGTGTGCTCTGCGCAGCGGAGTCAGGCAGGCAGACCTTCCTCCTTTGCCCCGCTGGGGCCAGAGCCCATTCTGAGACCCGGCTGCTCCCCGCAGGGTACCCTGGCCAAGGACTGGGTCGCCTTCTGAGATTTCTCATGTGCTTGTTTGTTTCATGGTCAGAAGCAAGGCTATGTAGTTCCTCCTGTTGTTTTTCTTTATTTTTTAAAAATATATTTTATTGATTATGCTATTACAGTTGTCCCATTTTCCTCCCCTTTATTCCCCTCTGCCCTGCACACTGCCTCCCACCTGCATTCCCCTCCCCACCTTAGTTCATGTCCATGGGTCGTACATATAAGTTCTTTGACTTCTCCATTTCCTGTACTATTCTTAACCTCCCCCTGTCTGTTTTGTACCTACCATTTATGCTTGTTATTCCCTGTACCTTTTCCCCGTTATTCCCCCTCCTCGCTGATAACCCTCCATGTGATCTCCATTTCTGTGATTCTGTTCCTGTTCTAGTTGTTCGCTTAGTTCACTTTTGCATTGTCTTTTTTTAATATTCAGTTGTTGATAGTTGTGAGTTTTACTGTTCATATTTTTGATCTTCTCTTTCTTAGATAAGCTCCTTTAACATTTCAAGTAATAAGGGCTTGGTGATGCTGAACTGCTTTAACTTGACCTTATCTGAGAAGCACTTGATCTGCCCTTCCATTCTAAATGATAGCTTTGCTGGATAGAGTCATCTTGGATGTAGGTCCTTGCCTTTCATGACTTTGAATACTTCTTTCCAGCCCCTTCTTGCCTGCAAGGTTTCTTTTGGGAAATCAGCTCATAGTCATATGGGAACTCCTTTGTAGGTAACTGTCTCCTTTTCTCTTGCTGCTTTTAAGATTCTCTCCTTATTTTTAATCTTGGGTAATGTAATTTTGATGTGCCTTGGTGTGTGCTTCCTTGGGTCCAACTTCTTTGGGACTCTCTGAGCTTCCTGGATTTCCTAGAAGTCTATTTTCTTTGCCAGATTGGGGAAGTTCCCCTTCATTATTTTTTCAAATAAGTTTTCAATTTCTGCTCTTCCTCGTCTCCTTCTGGCACCCCTATGATTCCGATGTTGGAACATTTAAAGTGTCCCATAGGTTCCAAAACCTCTCCTCATTTTTTCAAATTCTTGTTTCTTCCTTCTATTCTTGTTGAATGTTTATTTCTTCCTTCTGGTCCAAACTGTTAATTTGAGACCCTGTTTCCTTCCCATCACTGTTGGTTCCCTGTATATTTTTCTTTATTTCACTTTGTATAACTTCCACTTTTTCCTCCAATTTATGACCATATTCAACCAATCCTGTGAGCATCCTGATTACCGGTGTTTTGAACTGCGCATCTGATAGATTGACTCTCTCTTCATCACGTGGTTGTATTTTTTCTGGACCTTTGATCTGTTCTTTCATTTGGGCTGATTTTTGGTCTTGGCATGCCTGTTACCTTGTAAGGGGCGGAGCCTTAGGTATTCACCAGGGTGGGGTATGTTGGGGAGGGATCCAAGAGGGAACAATGTGGAGCAATGCCACTTGCTCCGCTCTCTGCCGGTTTTCAGTCACTTCCCTGGCTACCCACAATCAAATTGGGCCATTCTGGTGCTGATTCCCACATGGGTGGGATTGTGTATGTTCTAGGACCCTGTGGGTCTCTCCAGTGAACTCTCTGTGAGGCTGGGAGTTTCTTCCACCACTGCAACCCCCACAAGTTTTACAGTTAGAGGTTTCGAGGCTTTATTTCCCCTCACTGGAACCCTGGGTTGCATGGTCTGTCTTGCTCCTCAGCTTTTTTCTTTCTTTTTCTTTTTATTAAAGATTTTATTTATTTATTTTAGAGAGGGGGGAAGGGAGGAAGACAGAGAGGGAGAGAAACATCAATGTATGGTTGACTCTCATGTGGCCCCCACTGGGGACCTGGCCCGGAACCCAGGCATGTGCCCTGATGGGGAATCGAACCGGGACCCTCTGGTTCCCAGCCCGCGCTCAATTCACTGAGCTACACCAGCCAGGGCTCCTCAGTTTTTCTTTATTGGGTAAAAAGAAGAAACCTGGTCCACCAGTCGCCACCTTGCCTGGTCTGCCAGCCACTGCCTTGCCTGCCCTCGTCCTCCCGCTGCCGTCCTGCCCTGCAGTGAGCGCTCTCCAGCCCACCTGCTATCTCTGCCCCTCCTACTGGTCTGGGTGAATGTTTCTTCTTTAACTCCTTCGTTGTTGGACTTCCATACCGTTCAATTTTCTGGCAGTTCTGGTTGCTTTTTGTTTTTAAATTTGTTGTTGTCCTTCTTTTGGTTGTGCAAGGAGGCAGAGTTTATCCACCTGTACTTCCATCTTGGCTGAAAGTCTCCACCTCCTCCTGTTATTTTTCTGCAGTCATATATAATAACATTTTAATATAAAAAGCTGTGTTACCTTTACATTAAAGAACACTGCCAAATCCCAGCATTTACCCAAAGTGCCATCATTCAAACACAGGATTTTTCTCCCTTATATTGTCCGCCCTTGCACATGTGTTCACTTACCTCATTGCAGTCACAGTATACATTTCCATTGTTTCATTCTCACTGACCATGTGATCTTAAACATTGCTCTGTGTTTACGTCTTTATAATGATGACCTGAAATAGTTGCAGTACTGTCCCATCGTGTTGCTGTAATACCGATACATGAAAGGTGACTTCCCTCCTGTTAATGTGGAGGTTGCTGCCAGGTGTTACAAGTGTAGCTAACTCCGCAGTGAACATCTCCTTTGTTGCTTCTTACCTGTGACAGAGTCAAGAGAGATGGGCAACTTAGCAGGTGTTTTACAGGTGGTGGTGGACTTTCAGCAGTCATTGGGGTAGCTGGAGTTCTGCTCTGGTATATTCTAAAAACAGTCTCCTTAGTTTTAAGTGTCTTTTGTGTGTGAGGTGCTGTATTAGTGAACTTGTTTGTAACAATCCTGGGCTCACACTCCTAGCTCCTTTTCCCATGGAGAGATTCTGAGGTGTGCGGAAGCTGCGTCGCTTGCCTACGGTGTCCAGCAAGGGACCGATTCAGGCTTTAGATCTAGTGTTTCAGCACACTGCCCGTCCTTATAGCTAAAGGTAGTGAGCTCCCTACCTCTGGGCAGTATTCCAGCGGAAATTAGATGATGCAGTGTCTAGAATACTGTAGTTCAGGGCTTCCCAGTTTGACACCGTAGACATTTTGGCCAAATAGTCCTCTGTTGTGGGGGATGTCTAGCAGCATCCCTGGCCTTTACCCACTACTTGCCCGTAGCACAATTTGGAAACTATAAAAACGTTTCCAAACGTTGCCATGTGTCTCCTATGGGGCAGGTGTGCCCTAAGTTGAGAACCAGTGGTGCAGAGAATTCTTAAGTAGGACGGGAGATTGACTTCCGGATTTCTGGGACCTCCATGAGGCTCCCTGCCTGGCAGGGTCCCTGGGTGGACTGGTCCCCATCAGCGGGTGATTGGTTGGAAGGACTGGGCATGGTGCCACTGTGGCAGGAGGCATTGGATCCAGGATCTGGAGAAGGGCCTCTTTGCACGGACAGGCCTGAAGTTGGGGAGCAAAGTCTTGCAACCATCAGATGTGCCCTGGGTGGAGGGAGCCCAGCATCAGTGGATAATGACTGTGAGTGACAGTCTGGTGACTAAGGGGATCCTAAACCTGTTATCTACTCTGTGGTTTCTTGCCGATTCAGAGGATTCCCTTCATTTGAGGAAGTCCCCTGTATCACCCTGGCCTCTCATATGAGCTGGGGACATCTGTGAGCATCTTTCCAGGGACAGTTCTGGTCGGGCAGCCTGGAAGCCGATCTCACCCGTGGCACTTCGACTCACAGATCTGGCCTGTGGTGGAGCTGGCGGGGATGTTGATCTGCGGGGCTGTGTGTGGACTTGGGCTCTAAAGAGCACTCTCATTTCCTCTCCGGAAGCCTTCCAGAGGCCCGGGGAACAAAAGGCCTTGATTGAATGTGCCTTGGAGAGCTTCATCGAAAAGGGGGAAGGAGAACCAGCAGCGCACACTACAAAGCCACTTAATTTTGCAGATGGTGTCATGCCAAGAAATGCTGGAGTGCAGGAACAAGCAGAGAGCCGTGCTCCTTTTATCAGGAGGGTGTGGACCTGCGGTTCGGGCCAAGGACAGCCGTCAGCAAAACGGTGCAGGCTTTTTGGCACAGTTTCTCCCCACAGTTTGTCCCCTCACTCCCCGCCCTCCTCCTTCCTCTAATTAGGGAAAGGAACTTTTTATATGATAACCACCTAAGGCCTGTCCTTATTCTCGGGCAGTTTGCATCTTAATAGGCTGCTCTTGAAAATGAAAAAAGTTTCAAAGTAGTGATTCTTTAATGGTAGAATTTCAGGTGATGGGTGGTTTTTTGATTTTTTATTTTTCTGTAGCCAGTGAGTTCTGTCTGGCACCTTCTATAGTACGAGCCACCAGCTAGGCTGCCTCTATCAGGGGTCAGTTAAATAACTGTTACCAACCGTCGACTGTGTGGCAGCCACCAGTGGGCACTGTGTAGGGGGCTGCCTAGGAGACAGCGGAGCCAGGACTCCAGGGTCACTCCCATGGCTCCCGCTGAGTGCATGTTTATGAGACTGTGACTGTGTGCCTGGTGGCTGTGTTGGGTTGGGAGCAAAACTCAAAGAGCCGGTACCAACCGTATCAAAGGGCACGGATGGTTCTGCAGGGTGCTGTGCTGTGGTTGCTGAGGCTGACCTGCTGGAGCACTGTGCCAGCCTGGGGTGGCAGGCTGGCAAACACTCCTGGGCCAGGTGGTACCAGCCACAGCCTTACGGGTATAAGCCGGAGTTAACTGGCCAGGAGTGGTGATAGGTGTTTCTGGGCAAAGAACGTGAGTGCAGAGGTCTGCAGGCAGTGTGTCTGGGGGTTGTAGACGCCTGGATGCACCCCCATGCACAGGGTGAGGTCTGAGTTGGTGGCAGTGAGGCCCAGGGGGCAGGGAGAGCCCAGGCCTTGGGGCTGTCTGTGCCCAGATGTGGAGTTTGGACATTTCCCCACAGGCACTGGGGAGCACCAAGGGTGAGTGCTCACTGTCGGCCGGACACTGACCTCTGGGACTCAGAGCTGCAGGCCCTCGCACTGCCCTCGCTCCCGCTCACAGCCCGGACACTGCTCTCCGCCTGCTGTGGTCCCTTTGAAAATGCTATTCATCCCTTCCTCCAAGAAGCCTCCCCTGACCTCCCTCAGATGAGCCACAGCCCTCTACGGCCCCCTGAGCTTCTCTCGTAGGAGGCTTGTTCAGGGGCATCACTGTCTGTTTGCCTGGTTGTCTGTCCCCTGCCTCCTCCTGGGCTCGGAGCTCTGGGGCAGTGGTGCTGTGTGTAATTCACCTCTGCAGTCAAGGGGGCAGCCCCAGGCGTGGAGACAGGTGGCCCTCAAGAATGTGTGTCGCCTGAATGTATCAAGCCATGGAGCCCTTAAAACTTCCCTGGACTCCCTGAGTGGGCAGGTGCTCAGGCTGCAGCTGATCGACACAGGGCTGGTGTGGGTGTTAGGTTGCCTGGCTTTGGGGCGCAGACGCCTGGTTCAGGCTGAGATGTGGAACTGCCAAAAGGGCATGTGAGGGCGTATGGGCTCCTGGGCACGCAGGAGGAAGAGTGAGGCCTGGGACAGGCTGGGACTGCACAGGGCTGAGGCTCACCCAGGGACAGCTTCACAGGCAGGTCTGAGGTTCCTTCCTCCTACCTCATGCACAGCCAAAGGCTGGACACTCCTGTTGGCTTCATTCGCCAAGGTGGTGCTGGCCGTTGGTTGCTGGCAGAGTCTGGGGAAAGGAGCCTGGCAGAGGCACAGACAGAAGGGCTGGGTGTGGGCATCGCCTGGAAGGTGTGGGGAGGGCCATGACTGGGCAAGTTAGGGCAGGTGCTGTACAAACCCAACCAGGATGCCAGGCCACCCACCAGCCTGGTTCTCCCCAGAGCCTTGAGGGGCAGAGCAGCTGCCCTAAATCTGCAGCCAGCCATCCCCACCCCTGCCCTGCCCCTACCCCAGGCCCAGCACCACCCATGGAGCGGGCGACCTCAGGCCTCGGAGGTTGTTGGTACTCAGTATGCAGTTGCGGGTGCATGGGTGCAGGTGGCTTGGGCCCTGTCTGTGCTCCCCATGTGCCAGATTTCCTGTTTCTACTAATTATGGCATGCACCCCTGGGGGTCCAGACTGCCCATCTCATAGATGGGGTGCTGAGCCCAGAGAACGGGGGGCACTTGCCCAGAGAGGAGGAGACACTTACTCAGAGTTGCACAGTGAGTTGGTACATGGGGCTTGGGGAATGAGGTGGTCAACTAAGGCATCAACTGGTAAGGAGCTTGGGGACAGCCCCTTCGCACCATTGGCAAGGGACTGCTCTGTGTCTCAGCTGCCTGGCCAGGGGGCTGGACAAGATGACCTCTGGAGGCCTGATTTCGGTGCCAGACCCCAGGATTGGTGGGAGAAGCCTGAAGCGGTCAGGAAGATGCGGTTTGGGCCCAAGAGTGGCTCCTTGCGAGGCTGCCTCATAATCTCAAGGGTCTCGCCGGGGCTAAAGCAGAGAACTCAAACCGAGGTTCCCTCACTCTTGGGTGGCTCAGAGCCCACCCCTGTTCTTAGGGGCAGCCGTGGAGAAGAGGAAGCATCCTCTCCCTGAAACCAACCCAGAGCTGTCTCCACTGCCCAGCCCCCTCCTCAGGAGGGCCTCTGTGACTTGGGTCACTTGTGCCAAGATGTTTGAAGAGGTGACGTTTGGTCTGTGTTTGCCACCACCTGGGCAAAGGCTTGGGTCCCCATGGTCCCCTCGAGGCTGTGGTTTGGGTGACGATTGGAAGGATGTGGGAAGGCCACCTGCACTCTGCCTCTGACCCCCCGTGCCACTCCCCAGCCTATGTTGCCACTAGGAGAAAATGGTTCTTTTGAGGGTACAGTGGCTCAAAAAGCACCTTTTAAGCAACAAGTACTTCTAAAATCCATTTTGAAAATGGTGTGTGCCTACAGCACAGTAGGTGCTCAGTGATTCATAGACCTGAGTGCTAAGCACCTTGCAGAACAAAGTCTTTGCTCTCAAGGAATTTACACTTTAAGGGAAGGGCTGCATTTCTAGGTCACTAGCAATTTTGCTTGAAGCTCTTCTCCATGGCCAGGTGGCAACTGCAACCTCCCAGATACTACAAGCTGATTGCAGCAGCCCCCACCCCACAATGAAGAGAGCCAGTGCTCACCCCTCTCCTGGCCTCTGACTCTCCCCCACCCCCCAGAGTGCTGATGGCTCAGAGGGCCGCCCTGACCTTGTGGGGTTGGAGCCTGAGGGGAGACTAAGAGGAGAGGCTTCTTGAGGGCTTAAGTGCCACAGAGCATTTGTGCAGTCAGTCATCAAACGTGGACTGCGCCTGTGTCTGGGGCAGGTATAAAACGGAACAGACATGCAAAGGTACTTAAAATAGAGTGACCTGTGAGCTTGAGCCCAGGAAAATGAGACAGGACTGACCGTTAACCTGGCCCGGTGGTGTCGGCAGGGAGGGCCTTGGGGAGGCTGCACCACAGGGGGAGGGCCCGGTGTGCCTGGGGTTGGAGACACGCTGAACAGCATGCTTGGGCGGGGAACTGGGCTCCGCTTAGAATGGGGGTAGGGAGCCTGGGGGGGAGGGGAGGCAGCTCCTAAGGTGGGGCCTCGGTGCCATGATGGGGATTGGGACCTTGTTCTGTGGGTACTTCCCCAACTTTCTGGAGCCCCTTTCCCCCCTGAGAGCCTCCTTCCAGGATTTTCTCCACTCACCGGGCCTCTATCAGTGCTTCGCTTCTCCCTGCTCAGTCCTGGATTAAGGGGGCCCTTGCAGGAGCCTTGATGCCGTGGTTCCTGTGTGCCAGGCCTGTTCCCAGTCATGCCCTGCCCAACCCTGGGCCCCTGCGGAGGCCTTCCCGCTGCCGGCCCAGGGCGGGCTGTTTTCCCTCCTCAGGGCAGAGGCGAAGCTTGTTTTTCCTCCCAGCTCGGGAATCGTGCCTCAGAAACACACAATGCAGCTGTTAAAATATCTGGGTCTGGCTGGGCAGCTGCACAGCGGGCCCCTTGTTCGCCTCAGGGACGGCGGCCTCCTCCAGCAGGAGCTGAGGGGGAGCAGACCTCTGCTGGCAGTGTGTTGGTGGGGGTTGGCCCGGGGAGACCCCAGCCCTCTGGGGCTTCAGCAGCTCTGGAGCTCTCCACGGAGGAAGGGGATGGACAGCGGGGGTTTGCAATTGAGCAAGATGGCACATTCCAAAAAGGTGCCACTCTGAGACTTTCCACATTAGACTCCAGAGGCAGAGGCATTGGGTGGGCGGAGCAGGGGTGGGGAGGAGGGTAGAGAGGAAGGGACTGTGAGGGGCTGCCCTGTCTAGTCTGAGACAGGCCTCCTGGTGGCGGATCGGCCCCCAACACTGCCTGGGACAGGTCTTCCTGCCCCAGTGGGCAGGCGGTGGACATGCTCAGGTCGCAGTGATGGTAAAGTGGGAACTTTTGAACTGGGCCCTCACATGTGCCAGGCTCATGCTTTTAATTCTCAGCATGAAGGAGATGCTCTTGTCATCCCTGTTGTACGGATGAGGAAACTGTGACTTTGGTCTGAGAAGTTGGTTTTTGTCGACAGCTCTAGGTGGAGCTGGGGTTTGAACATGGACCTTCTTTCTCCAGATTCTACACTCGCCATACGCCCTCTGACGTGTGCTGCCGGTGCAGTAACGTTTCAGAAGCAGTGCAAGGAGCTCCAGGAGGGCTCTGGGTGGGAGGACATTAGGGCAGGCCTGCCAGGTTTTAAAGCATGGCTTCCTCGGGTAGAGCAGAGAGGAAAACTGTTCTGGGCAGCAGAGCGTGCAGGTGCAAAGGCAGGTGGGATGGAGATGGCCTGGTATTTCCAGAAAATAAACTCCAGTGCAAGTGAACGGAAGTGTCAAGCATGAAGTGGGTCTTACCCACAGCCTTCCAGGAAAAAAAAAGCTTCCTGCCCAGCTCCAATCCTCCTGATACCCATCTCCTCTTATCAGAGGCTGGCTGCCGAAGGAGGGTCTGCATTTCCCATTGGGCTGCGCTGGCGGCTGTTCTGGCCCAGCAAATCAGTGAACTAGGGTTAATAATCTGTTCTCCTGAACACCAGCAAGCCCAGGGCTGGGCAAATGAGGGAGATTTCATACTTGGCAAAACACATTCAGGGAGTGATAAGGTGCACGGCTAGGAGAGTGATTTTTGCATGGTGTCTGCCCCTCACCACAGTGGGAGGGTGAGGGCTTTTCTCTCACCTTCCAGACTTCAGGTCCAAAGCTCCTGGAAGCAGCTCGGACTGTGAAAGCTGGGCTAGCTAGGTTGTGCAGCAGAAGCGTGTGCGAGACCAGGAGGCAAGGAGGTACATCTTCCTAAACCTCAGTCTCCCCCAGCCTGCCCTCCCCCACAGCTCCCCTTGCACCTGGTTTGTTTCCTGCTCCTTTCTTCCTGTAGGAACAGCCTCCTTTCTCTCCCCTCCATAATGTGCCAAGGGCATGGGCTCATACCATCCCTGCCTGTGGGGTGCTCTTCCCTTTCCTCTCTGCAGTCCAAGTTCGAGGGCAGATTGGATGGTCAACTAGAAAGCCCTTCAACCACCACAGTCGCTTGCCCTCCCTCGTTGAGCTTCGTGGGCATAAAGTCTCTGCCACTTATCTGATATTTAGCATACACTGCCTGAGTCTTCCATGGACTCTGCGAGAACTGTATCTTTTGACATTGTTGTGATATTCCTTGCATGTGGCAGGCGTTGACATACTCAAAGAATTTTACTGTGATGGAAAAAAAAATGAAATGTGTGGGCTTCAGAATCCAGCAGCCCTGCTTTGCCACATGTTAGCTCTGTGACTCTGACTGGTCACCTACCCTCTCTGGGCTGTTTTATTGTGAAGGGACATTCGCCCTTCAGTGGTAGCCATGGCAGGCAGTGTGGTACCATGAGAAGAGCTGGCCTGGTGTGGGCACCTACAGGTACTTACAAGTTCTGATTTTTCTTTCTGTGCTCCAGTGCAGGGGACACCCCTGGCAGGGGAGGGGGGTTCAAGGAACGACGGAGCCTTTCAAGGGGACCCTCCTTCTTCTGAGGCACACAGGATCAAGGGCCCCACACATTATACCATGGGGGACTTCAGAAGAACTATATTTTCTGGAATTGTCTCCCTTCATTGTCCTCACATCCCACTGGGCAGCAGGCTGTGCACCAAGCACATGTAGGAACAGGGCTTTGAGTCTGGTAAGGAGCAGCTGCCCTGTGCTGGTGCCTCGAACACTAGCTGTGATCATCTCGGAAGGGAGTGTATGCCTCATCACTGTCCCTGTGGTGGGGGGATCTGGGACCCCATGGGCTGGCTTTTTTCCCTGTATGTGACTGGCATCCTGAAGGTCTTCTGTAGGGTCT
>PVJI01004247.1:0-111111 GCA_004026765.1 Micronycteris hirsuta | reverse complement strand
GGTAGACAACAGACAAGGGGAGGTTAGAACAGTATAGGAAGTACAGGAGCAGAAGGACTTATGTGTAGGACCTATGGACAAAACTAAAGGGAGGGGAAAGGGGGGTAAGGGGGAGGGGGGAGTGAAGGGGGGAAATGGGGCAACTGTAACAGCATAATCAATAAAATATAGTTAAAAAAAAAGAACATTAATTGGTATTCCACAATCGAAATCTTAAGTAACATTTATCTACAATCAATAGCTTATCTGTGCTGATAGCATCCAAAAGAGAAAGAAAGGACAGGCTCCCTACTACTAACATGAAGCATAATGGGAGTAGTTTTTGGCAGATCTGTGGCATTGAAACTGGCATACCTTAAATTCTCAAAAAAAGTCAGTTTCCTTCCTTTTTGGAAGAATAATGCTTCTAAAAATGGCAAGGAGAATTGGGTTGGTTTACCAGGCTCATGTGAAAGATCCAGAATGAATAACATGACTGGTGCCATACTTGTGAGGGGTAAGCAGTTGTGAGCCCAAGGCACTGAAGAGAGAACCTCTCCATACCCATTTGCTTGGATTATTATATGGCCACCATATATGTGTACATCCCCTTTTATATCAATTTTGACTGGCTTCAGTATAGAGTCTGTTCTAGAGTCTGCTGTATGCTGGTGTGATGCATTTTGCTAGGCTCAATATAATCTTATCTAACCCTGGCCCACTTCACATCCACATAACAGACTGACTTTCATGATGGACGGCTTTCAGTAACCTTGTCATATGGTGGTTGCCAAAACAGAATACAAAGTAAGGAAATGTATTGGGACCGTTCTGTAGGATATCTTAACACCAGTGGAAGAAATCTGGATTATATCTAAAGGATAATAGGTGAGATACTTCTACTTTTTAACCAGCAGGCTGTTATTATGTAAGGTTTAGGAAAGCTAATCTGACATCTTTCAAAACAGATCAGGAAAAAAATTAAAATAGGAAAAGCAACCTAGATGATGACAGTAATTCTGGGACAAGATTTGGGAAACATGGTATATACCATATTTTGCTGCGTATAATGTACGCTTTCCTGCCCAAATTTTTGAGGAAAAAGTAAGGGTGTGTATCATACATGGGTAGTACCTGAAATACCTTGTATCTGTTCTTGTGTTTTGTAATCATTTATTACATAACATTTCTTGTACCATAATATGTTCAAAGATAAATGCTAAAATTCCTTCATAATACAAAAAAATAAATATCTAAATATAAATAAATAAACAATTGCATTAAAACGAAAGATTTTTTTCCTAAAAGTTTGGGCTCAAAATGTGGGTGTGCATTATACATGGCAAAATATGATAGTAATTTATTCTTCAGGTGTACTTGTAACTTATTTTTAATAGTTATTGATATTTACCAGACTCAGACTGGTTTTTCCTTCTATTAGTGTTAATGAAGATTTGAAATGTCTTAACCTTAACCCTAAACCTATCCCTAGATAGAAGTGAGAAAAATAAGAAAAAGAAAAACATTAAATTGAGTTTAAATCCTGAATTAACCATATTTAAGTCTAGAAGTAATTGAGTTATTTTTATTAGAAAATTGATAGAAATGTGCATTTGTGAACTGAATTTCAGTATGAAAGAAAGTCACAGGCACATCTGAGATGCAATTATAAATTATAAACTGGTTATACTACTATTAAAATAATTTGAATTATACTAGTGGGGCAGCTGCTCCAGAGAAATCAATGTTGTCATTAGTCAGCCATGCCCTTCAGGGACCACAGCACCTGGTATACATCACAGTTTTGATTCAAAAATTAATTATTTCAAGAAATCTGTCATTAGTGTCCACAGCTCATTATTTAATTTTAAAAATTGAGACTATTCTTTCTGTATACAATGGGTAGCTTCTCAAAGGCAAATGTGAAATGAACTTGAGACTAGAGCAAAGGTCATACAGCATACAGTACCATCAACAAGACTACAGATTTCCTCATAGGTAATACTTAGTCACTTGTGTGACCCAAAATAGGGATTGGAATAAAGCCCCTCTAGAAGTTTGCTATTGTTTATACAAACAATATTTAAGTACCTACTGCCCTTAACCAAGAACTATGATAAAGAGATAAGAACTAGGAAGGGGGTGGGGAGAGAGTTGCATTTCAGATAGTATCATCCAATGCTAGAAGTTAGAAGTCAATGACATAGCAAGACCAGGACCCAAATCAGGATTGATGATTCCAAAGAAAACAAAAGATTAAACAACATAGGGAACATTGGGGTGAGTTTTCTAAATAATATTGCTTCTCTTTTATTTGGTTTTGGAGAACATTCAGGGCCACCATCTTTGACAGCCCCAGAATGCTCACACCGTGGTCTATGCAGGTGACAGTCACCCTTGTTGTGCAGTGTCAGGCCCAGACTGTGTGTGGCTGCTCTGAATACAGGACTGACCTGGATGGTGTGTCACTTAAGGAGAATATATGGGCTGATTAACAATTTATAAGTGCAGTATTTGAAGTGACTACATGCTGGCCCTTTGCTGGTGTTATATCACTTGATTGTGCCATCATTTGTAATTAAAACTATTATTATTTATTAATAATTGTGATAGAATATATGATACTATATAGCAACACAAAGCTCCAAGGTTGTAGTAGGGAAAACACTTGGGTTTTCATGGCTCACAGTGTGGCCTACCACAGACCAGCAGCATCAGCATCACCAGGAAACTTATTACAAATACAGCATCTCAGTACCAATTCCAAACCCACTCCCCACCCTGATCTACTGAGTCAGAATGCGCATTTTTTAACAGAATTCCTCAAGAGATCAGATATACATTAGAGCTTGAGACACACTTATCTATGTTACATCAAGCGGGGTCATATATCATACCATTTATTAACTGCCAAGCCTGTGACCTTAGGTGAGTAAAAAAAAAAAGTCAGCCCAGCTGGTGTAGCTCAGTGGATTGAGCGCGGACTGGGAACCAGAGGGTCCCGGTTCGATTCCCAGTCAGGGCACATGCCTGGGTTGCAGGCCAGGTCCCCAATGAGGGCCATGTGAGAGGCAACCATACATTGCTCTTTCTCCCTCCCTTCTCCTCTCTCTGAAAATAAATAAAATCTTTTTTAAAAAAGTCATAAAAATTGTTTATATGTGTAAATTAGTTTGAGAATCATATTAAGTTATGGATGCTATTGGCAGAAAAAAAATGAAATAAAAACAAAAACTCCCTGCTAATTCAAATTGTACCAAAGCATATATCCATAGCTCATAAAGAGGTAGGATCTATGTTCACTGCCTTTGAATCAGGATAGACTGTGACTGTCACAAAAGTAGTGTTGTGGAACTTGCAAGGTTAGGTCAGAAAAAGCAATGCAGCTTCTGTCTGGACTCCTTGGCTTGCTTGGGAAACTAGCTGTCATGCTGTAAAAAAGCTAAGCACCCACATGCAGGGCATTCTGGCCACCAGCCTTTGTCAACCACCAATCATGAAAACTAACCCTTTATATGATTTTAGACTCCCAAACTTTATGTCATCCCAGATTTCTGGCTGCCCCAGCTTGGGGCTGAGATGAACCATCAGGCTCACTAAGCCCTGCCCCAATTGTGGATCTGTGAGGCAAATAAATGCTTATTGTTGTTTTAAGCCACTTGCTTTGGGGTGGTTTGTTACACAGCAATACATAAGCAGGACAGATTGGACCGTGAGTCCCAAGGACACCTGCCTCAAAGTGTCCTCTCAATGTTGTCGTGGGGAGTGCAACAGCCTCTTCTGGCAAGGTACAAACTTGGAAAAGAAGGAACTTGACAAAAGCAGGTTTAGTTTCTTTTTTCCCCTACTGGGCCCTGAGAAACCTATGACAATGAAATGCTGAGAGCAGCCTATGGTATCTCACTATCCCTCAGGGTAAAAACCAAGTATCTCAAGAACCCTAGGTGGAAAAATGTCTTTGTAGAATCCTACACAGCGTGGCAGTCTCTATGATTAAAATATTGCTTATAGCTAAATTGGCATCTTCTGCAATTAGAAGGTGGGTCTAGAGTCCAGTTGACCTACCTTTCTTTATTTTCTTGGATTCTCTAAGACTTTCTTCCTCACTGATCACATACACCATAAGGTTGCTCATGTCAACAAATAAACTCTAATAAAGATAAAAAAATATTTTACCAGGAAAGCACCTGTGAGTTCTGAATAAGAAAGCCTGGTCAAGGTTACTCACTGACATACCTAGGGAACTAGTTGTTCTCAATCAGACAGTGTTCTAATTCTCCATTGTAGCTATTATGCACATATGGCTGTATATATTTAAATTAAAATTAAATAAAATTATAAGTTCAGTTCCTCAGCTACACTAGTCACATTTCCAGTGCTTGATAGCCACACACGGCTAGAAGTCACCTTATTGCACAACACAGATGTAGGACATCTCTGTCTTCACAGAAGTTTCTATTGAACAGAACTACTCTAAATATCCAATACTAACCAGAAAAATTTCTTCTTTTACTTAAATATACTTTTTATCTACCATTTGGTGATAAAGGAACCTTGTTTGTTTTATAATTTTTGAATCAAAAATAAACTAAAATTTCAAAGTTAATATAGACTGAAGGTTGAATTGAATCCAGTTCATGTTTTAGAATTGTCTTTTGAAACAACAAAAACATCCTGTCTTAGGAATGTCTGCTTTTACCACTCTTGTTCAACATACTACTAGAAGTCCTAGCCACAGCAATCAGACAAGAAGAAGAAATAAAAGGCATCCAAATTGAAAAGGAAGAAGGAAAAATGTCATTATTTACAGATGACATAATACTGTATATAGAGAACCCTGAAGATGCCATCAGAAAAACTACTAGAACTGATAAATGAATTCAGTAGAGTGGCAGGATACAAAGTAAATATCCATAAATCAGTTGCATTTTTATAGACCAATAATGAACTGTCATAAATGGAAACTAAGAAAACAATCCCATTTACAATTTCATTTAAAAAGTACCTGGGAATAAATTTAACCAAAGATGTAAAAAACTTGTACTCAGAAAATTGTAAGACACTGAAGAAAAACATTGAAGAAGATACAAATAAGTGGAGGCATATACTGTGTTCATGGACAGAAAGAATTAACATAATTAAAATGTCCATACTACCCAAAGCAATCTATCAATTCAACACAATTCCTATCAAGATACCAATGATATATTTCACAGAAGAACAAATATTGCAAAAATATATATGGAATCACAAAAGACACCAAATAGCCACAACAATCTTGAAAAAGAAAAACAAAGTTGCGGAATTATGCTACTTGATATCAAACTATACTACAAGGCCATAGTAATCAAAACAGCATGGTAATGGCATAAAAAAAAGACATATAGATCAAGGGAACAGAACAGAGGGCCCAGAAATAAAGCCACACCTTTACGTTCAATTAACATATGACAAAGGAGGCAAGAACATACAATGCAATAAATATAGTCTATTCAATAAATGGTGTTGGGAAAATTGGACAGATATATGCAAAACAATGAAACTAGACTATCTTCTTACACCATACACAAGAATAAAAAATGTAGAACTTGAAACCATAAAAATCCTAGAGGAAAACAGGGACAGTAAAGTTTCAGACACTGCTCATAGCAATATTTTTTCCAATATATCCCCTCAGGCAAGGAAAACAAAAGAAAGAACAAATAGGACTAAAAATGTTTTGCACAAAAAAGGAAACCATCAACAAAATGAAAAGACAACCCACTGAATGGGAGAATACATTTACAAATGATACATCGATAAGGGTTTAATATCCAAAATTTATAAAGAACATATACAACTCAACACCAAAACAACAAATAATCCAATTTAAAAAATGGACAAAGGATCTGAATACACACTTCTCCAAAGAGGACATATAGATGGCCAACAGACAAATGAGAAAATGATCAATGTCACTAATCACCAGAGAAGTGAATTAAAACCACAAGGAGATATCACCTCACACATGTCAGAATGGCTGTCATCAACAAATCAACAAACAACAAGTCATGGTGAGGATATAGAGAAAAAGGAACTTTAGTGCACTGTTGGTGGGAATGCAGATTTGTACAGCCATTATGGAAAACAGTAGGGCATTTCCTCAAAAAATTAAAAATGGAACTGCCTTATGATCCAGCAATCCCACTGCTGGGAATATATCCAAAGAAACTTGAAACACTGATTCAAAAGACTAAAATGTACTCCTATGTTCATTGCCACATTATGTATAATAGCCAAGTGCCCAAGTACCCATCAGTAGATAAGTGGATAAAACGCTGTAGTAGCCCTGGCTGGTGTAGCTCAGTGGATTGAGTGCGGGCTGGGAACCAAAGGGTCCCGGTTCAATTCCCAGTCAGGGCACATGCCTGGGTTGCAGGCCAGGTCCCTAGTGAGGGCTATGTGAAAGGCAACCATACATTGCTGTTTCTCTCCCTCTCTTTCTCCCTCCCTTCCCCTCTCTCTAAAAATAAACAAATAAAATCTTAAAAAAAAACCCGCCATGGTATATTACACAATGGAATACTATGCAACTGTAAAAAAAAAAGAAGAAGGAAATTTTACCCTTTGCGACAGCATGGATGTATCTGGAGAGTATTATGCCCAGTGAAATAAACCAGTCAAAGAAAGAGAAATACCATATGATTTCACTTATATGTGAATCCAATGAACAAAAACATACAAACAAAATAGAAACAGATTCATAGATACAAAGAACAGACTGACAACTGTTAAAAAGGAGGGTGGTTGGGGGACTGGGTGAAAAAGATGAGGTATTAAGCAAAACAAAACCTCATAGACACAGATAACAGTGTGGTGATTATCAGAGGGAAAGGGGGTGGTGGTAGGAGAGGGTAAGTATGGGTAAGTATCTACCTTTGGATGGTGAACACACTATAAATATACAGATGATGTATTATAGAATTATATACCTGAAATCTATATAATTTTATTAACCAATGTCACCCCAATAAATTAAATTAAATTTTTTAAATACTGTCTTCTAAAACCAACAAAGTATAGTGTCTCTGCCTTGTTCTATGAAACCAATTTTCATAACATATATTTTGACTCCAAAAAATAGATATAATCAGCTGGGCTTGGACTAATCAAAGTGTTTTCCTGGGTGTACCTAAATGCAACTCATTGATATTTAAGAAAGAATACATTTCAACATAAGATCAAGTGCTCTCTAAGTAAATTGACTTGATTTAGTATGGTTTCACTTACAAAAAAAAATGATTTCATAAAATAAATCTTCTGAAAACAAAGGGAAAGTATCTTTCTCAGAAATCATCTCTTCAAAGCCAAACAGGAGCTTAGGAAAAAGTCTCTTCCCTGCCCCCAAAACATTATAGTTCATTTTTATTCAAGCAACATGGATGTCAAAATGGACAATTCAGCCAAGTTATATTCTTCCCATCAAAGAAACCTATAAGTCTTAATAGCTAATCTAGGTATATCAAGTGCATCTTATTCCTGCATTTTAAGAATAATCCAAGAATGTTTTTATTGGTTAAATCTATAATAGACTTTATACTATAATTGCTCTTTATACCAGTGATGCACATTATCTCTTTAATTCTTATGAAGATAAGATCAGAAAGCAACCATAAACAAATTGTTGACTCATCTTTATTTTATTATGAGTGAAAATTTATATTCATAAGGAATCTCTGAAAATTCTGTTTCCGACTACAGTGTCTCTTAGCCTCATGGAAAAGAAGTAGTTTTCTAATCTATGTAGAAGCAATGCAACTATCATGGAATCACATTTTTTTTGGTGGGCCCCAAAGGTCTTTCTGCAAGCCCTGCAATACTGCAATAGTCATTTCACTCATCGATTAAAAGCTTAATGCTATACATCTAAAAACTACAGAAGGCTCTGGAAAGCTATTTAGAATAAAATACTTTAAATAGTTCTAGAATATGATATGTACATAAAGAAGGGTTTTTTTAAGCTGATATAAAGTTGTTGACTGAATAATATTACAAGAACTAAAAGTCAAAACTATCGCTAAGACCTAAAGCAGCATTGTAGTGTAATAGTATTTACACTAGGAATATATCTATATTCTAATTATGCATTTGGTTCAGAAGAGGCTGTGTAATTAATCATGTTTGTGCTTGTATATTCAACACTGAAATATTTTAATCTCCTGTTGAAGGATACCAATAGAGGCTCTTCAACTTTTAATATGTAAAGAATTTAAAGAGGACTTACAGCAAAATAATGAAAGTGGTTAAAGATTCAGAGATTGGATTGAGGAATAAAGGTTAGTGACTTGATATTATTTAAACCTGAAGAAAAGAAAGTCAGTCCTGACTGGGGTGGCTCAGTTGCTTGGGTGTCATCACACAAATGAACCTGTGAAAGGTCACAGGTTCATTTCCCAGTGAGGGCACATGCCTGGGTTGTGGGTTCAGTACCCAGTCAGGGTGCGTGCGAGAGACAGTTGATCAGTCCATCTCTCTCACAGCAATGTTTATCTCCCTGTCTTCCTCTCTCTTTTCCCTTCCCTCTAAAAATACATAAATAAAATATTTTTTAAAAGGCAAGAGGTATTTTCATAGTCATCTCTAAAATATGAAGACTTATTACAAAAGTAGGGAAGAGATCTCCATCTCTGGTATTGACAGAATGAAAGAAAATAGTGAAAGATAAGTCAACCACTATTTGCTGGTGCAATGCCATGACACAGTGTGTCACATAAAAATAAAAATCACTATCAAAGCAAAGAGGAAAGCTCCCCTACATAGCCTCTCCTAGCCCCAACTTACCTTGTACATTCATTTTCGTCACTAGGGGAGGAGGTAACAGACACACCCTTTGCTCTCACATCCTTACATCATGTAAACAGAATACCTCAGCACACTATCCACAGACATCACCACAACCACCAATCCATTTTTTACCTAGTAAAATTTACTGAAGCACAGAAGAAGGAGACAAGCAAGTCATTAGGGAAATAACCAAAATATGTATCTTCAGTACATAAAAGCTGAACACTGGATGAGTGATGAAAAAATGAAATGTCACTGAAGTTAGATCAAACAGAATTTGGATTCCATCTCAGCCATTTGTTAAATGAATAACCTGTCCTCAAGGTTACTCTCATTCATTCAATCAACAAATATTTATTGAGCACCTACAATCATATCAGGCACTGCTCAGGTCCCTATAGAAATATCAGTGAGCAAAATATACTAACCCCTGTCCTAACAGAGCGTATATTCCACTGGAGAAAAATTGTGTGTGGTCTCACATGCCATTGTAGGAATGTTGGACTTTCTTCTGAGAATGTTTTTAACAGAAGAGTAGTGTGATTTAACAATGAGTTCTAAAAGATTACTCTAGGTCCTACACAGAGAATCAACAGTAGAAGGGCATGAGTGAAAGTGGTCAAATTAGATAAAAGACTAAAACAATAATTCAGGCAGGAGATTTTATGGTGATTCAGACCAGGGTGTTTGCAGTGGATATGGTGAGAAGTGGTCTGAATCTATAAATTCTGTGAATGTCCAGTCAAACAGATTTATTAATAAATTGGATTTGAGGTCTAAGAGAAAAGTCAAATACACCCCCAAGGTTTTGTACCAGAGCAACTGAAAAGATACAATTGCTATTATCTGAGGTGGGGAAGGGTCAGGGTTGAACTGGCTATGGGGGAAAGACAAGGCACTCGATTTTGAACAAATTTTTGTGCCACCTGTTGGAACAGAAGGTGGAAATGTCAAGAAAGCAATCAGATGAACTCCAAACTTCATTCCACTTATCTATGAAATTGGATAATAATTATGTGAGAATCGGAGATAGCTTATGTAAAACACCCGGCACATAGTAGTCAATAGAGTGAATGGTACCCATCATTACTAGCCAGCAAAACTACACTAACATCAGGAAGGGAGACTAAGATCAAAAAATCAAGGGACAGTTAATTATGGTCACAATCGTGTTGTGAAACAAACAACCAGAAAGTCTCAAAGGCATACAACAAAAAACATTTATTTAGCTAGCTGTCAGCTGATTTAGGCTGAGCTAGGCTGGGTTCACTCATGTGTCTACTGCTAGCTGGAAATTCAACTGATGTAGGCTGCTGTCAGCTGAGGGTGGCTCTGCTCTATGTGGCTTTCATCCTCCTTCTGAGATTAGTATCTTTGTCCCATAGTGATAAGAGATGGGAAAGAGAGAAGTACTGGATAGGTGAAAAAACTAACCCCATTATAATTTACCATTTGGTTTATACCAACTGAGACTGGAGTACAGCAGCCTCAGCAGTCCACCCCTAAACCCTTTGGTCAGCTCAGATCTCTCAATGCTCTAGTGACTCCTGGTGACAGGGATTCATCCTAAAGGCACATGCTTTAAGGGCCATTTTGCTGAAAAATCTATTTAAAGTGTACACAGTATAATAATAGGTCATCACAGATCTTTATGGTATCAGCAACCTGACCACAGCAGTGAAAGATACTTCCCACTTTAAGTACAGGGAAAAGATACATCACTTGCTGCTACAACAACACACAAGGCCAGTCTTTTCTGAAGGACCAAAATATTTGTGGTCCATTGGTCATCATGGCTAGGATTCAGGTCCAATCTCAAAACTGATCAGTTAGCTCTTGCTTATTGGTCATGTTCATTCTTACTCTTAGCCTGATTTCTTAAAAATCTGGGCTGATGATATATTACAGAGCAGGGAGAGGACATTAGTAATTGGGCTATGCTTCTTCAATTAAATAATTTTTTATGAACTAATGCTTCCACTGATGGAGTAAATGTACCAACCAGTACAAGTTAATACTGGGGTATAAAACAGAAATGTGTTTAGCTGAGGTACAAGAGGCTCTGTTATTTATGAATAGCCCTGCTTGTGCTATGCATACATACATATAGCCTATAGATTTAAATATAGTTTATGAGGATGAAATTATGGTTTAATTATTAATTAAGCAATATGTGGCAAGGCAACAGTTCTGACATTTATGAGAAAATTAAATTTCCAACATAGAAAGCACAAGACACAGTTGGGTGCATCCAATCCCCAAGGATGTGATTATCTAATGATAAACCATGTTTTCTGCAGCTGCGTGATTGCAGTTACAGGGAAAAATTTGTTTATTATAAGTAAGATTGTGTTCGTTTTGTATGGAGAATAGATGAAGTTGGTTACTCAGAATATCAAACAGATGTTTAAACTAAATTGTGCAACTTCAATAGATTAATTCTTGCTATTTAAACTGGACTACTTCTGAAAGCAGATACAGGCTATATGAGGAAAATGGAAATACATCTCAAGCAAATTGTGCCTCACTGTAAAATAACAAACAGCTAGGAAAGGTACAGATGCAGGCAGTTTTGAGCTTTCCAACTTCATTTTGTATGTACATATAGACAAAAGCTTGTGAGCATAATACTGACTCAGGATGATTTGCGACATTTTTCCATTAGTGGGACTATTCTTTTATGGCACCTTCATCTGTAAGAAGACTTGAGAGGACTGGCAAGGATTAGGCACCAATCTTTTTTTTAACTTAGTTTAGAGTAAATCTCTCTCTCTCTCTCTCTCTCTCTCTCTATATATATATATATATATATATATATTCAAGTATTTTTAAATATACCTGAAATCTTCTTTAATTACATTTATCAGGGTGATATGCATTAAAAATAGTATACAGGTTTCAAGTGAACAGCTCTATGATAATGGATCAAAGACCTGAAGCAATAAATTACATATAAGAAAACACAGGTACTAAAACTTAGGGACCTTGGTCTTAGAGAAGTCTTTTATCAATTTGACTCCAAAGTCAAGGGAAGTAAAGACAAAAATAAATGAATGGGATTATATCAAACTAAAAAGCTTCTGCACAGCAAAAGAAACTGCCAACAAAACAAAAAGGCAACAAACCTAATGGTAGAAGATATTTGCAAACAATAGCTCAAGCAAGGGGTTAAAATCCAGAATATATAAAGAACTCATACATCTTAACAGTAAACAAACAATCCAATTAAAAAATGGGCATACGACCTGAGCAGATAATTCTCCCAAGAAGACATACCTAAAATCTTGATCTTGTAGCCACCCTATCCTCTGCTGGACAATCTATAAGGCATGTATGCTACTTGTAACCCTGAAAAGATGCTGTTACTATTGCTATTACCTAAGGTCCAGATGTGAAAAGCATCTTAACTGTGACTACACAACTGGAAAATAGAAACACTTCTATTAAAATGAAGGTTTGTAAGGCTTCAAATCCCATGCTTCTTTTCACTGTGTCATAGTGCTGAATATTTTTCATTCACTCTAACTAGATCTACTTTCCAACCTTCTCCATCTTAATTTTGGTCCTTGGAGCTTGACCTGAATGGATTATATTGACATGTTCCATCTCCTTCTGGCTTTTGGTTGGGTTTGGCAAAAGGGAGCTCTTGCAGGAGATTTAACTACTATCTAGAAAATCAGTCTCTCTGTCTCTCTCTCCCCCCTTCTCTCCCCACCTCATCTGGGTTCCATTAATGGCTCCCACCCATTGTTCATTTAGGCTGTGGTGGCAACACTTCCCCTATTATTACCAGTTTCAATTCACTGCTGTTTTTCTCATGGTTCTTCTCCCATGTAAAGATGTAACAATACTATAAAACTTCTAGAAGAAAACAGGAAAAAATGAACTACTGAATTTCCTTTGGCTTGAAAGTTCTTTAGTGCATGAGCTTACAACAGTTTTATTCCACTGTGAGAGATGATGATTAAACTACTAATATACTTGAAAAACGTAATGGCTGACAACATTCCCACTAAGACATAACTAACTAATAATACATGGTCTCTTATAACAAACATTTCTGGTAGGAGAGAAGGCAGGCAGAGAGACAGGCTGGCAGATCCAACCAAGAAAGCCTGAAGTTTATGACTGGACTTTATATTTTCTGTAAACAAGAGATATACAAGCACTGACTTTTATGACTTTCTAAGACACTAGAGCATTGAGCTCCACTTCGTCCACTTCGTCTGTTCTTCCTGGAAGATCACCAGTTGGCAGGGATGAGCCTTCTCTGGAAGGAATCGATTATGAGATGGCTGAGCTGAAAGAATTTATAGTACAACACTCAAAAGCTAGAGGCTTACTGAGAACCAACTCAGTTGTCTGGTAGCTATGAAGAGACTCTGAATATGAAACTATTAAAGCAAAGAGGAATAACTTGTGCTGTTAACACTCTCCCTAGAGTCAAGTGGACATACAGGGGGCCTTAATCAAATTAATATAACTTTGTCCTTCTTCAGAAACAATGATGTGGTTACAAGATTTTATGTCTAAAAGAACACTTTAGACTGTAGATAAAAAGACATATTATCTATTCTTAGTCTTCTTTGCCGCAGACATGGTTCTTTAAGTAGTTTGAATCCCCTAAGACTTTTGTTCCCCCTGGGAGTGAGAGATTTCTATATCATTGCTGAAAATTGTTTTTGGAAAATCTGATCATCAGTGAATGGGCTTAAAGACTCAATCTGAACACAGATAATCACACTGCCAATCAATGTAGACATTAATCTCACCCGGCATCAACAAATTATCAGAGCTGTCCAATAAAATGTTTCCATAATCATGGAAATATTCTTTATCTTTGTTGACCAATATAGTAGCCACTAGCCACATATAGTTGCTGAGAATATGAAATGCGGCTGGTGCAACTAGGAAACTGAATTTTGACATTTGGTTAATTTTCATTTATTTAAGTTTAAATATAAATAACCACATGTATCTACTGGTTACCATATTGGACTGCTCAATTCTAGGCCATTCAGTCTAATGGTCTTGGTTTCTTTGGATGTTAAGGGCATGATAATTTCTTTTCTTTTTCTGATCAACTGACTTGAAATAGAATCAATGTCAATTTCCTGTTCAGGCAGGGGAAAAACCTGGGACTTAATCTTCCTTCTACCAGTGGGACTAAGATACAGAGCAAAAAGAGCACAGAGTCCCGCTGCATGAAAACTACAGTTTCTTCTTCTCTGTAGCCCCAATTTTTAATAAATCACCTAGTTTCTCTTTGGAAATGTCTGTCTTTGGTTCCCTCTTATCTATGGAGCTTTCTGAGATCTGATGTCAATGACAATCCCTTGCGGGCAGTGCTAAGGCTATAACAAAAGTACTATTGGTAGACATTAAATAACATATTTTCATCTCAGGTAATCCAAGTCCTGAAGTTCTGAGATCAATGACTTAGATAGAATGCCTTTCAAAGAGTATAGACAATAACATTTGTGTTCGTAACCATAAAGTTTGGGCTGAGTTGTGTCTTCCACAAAATTTACATGTTTAAACCTTAACCCTTACTATCTCAGAACATGAATATATTTGGAGATAGGGCCTTTAAAGAGGTGATTAAGTTAAAATAAGTCCCTTAGGGTGAGCCCTAAGGAAATCTGACAGATGTCCTTATAAGAGGAAATTTGGACACAGACACACCAGGGCATGTGTGCACTGAGAAAAGATCATGTGAGGACACAGAGAGGGCAGACACCTGCAAGGCAAGGATACAGACCTCAGATTAAATCAATCCTACTGACACCTTGATCCTGGACTTTCAGCCTACAAAACTATGAAAGAATAAATTTTTGCTATGTAGGCCATCCGGTGTGCGGTATTTTGTCATGGTAGCCTCAGCAAACTAATATACAGCCCCTCAGGTCTTGAGATTTTGTGAAGAGGAAGGGAAGAGAGGAAAACAAGAAGTCTCTTATGTAAACACACCTCAGCCTTACCCCCAATTCAATCCAAACTCAAAGGAATGAAGAGAAAAGGGAGCTTTAAAACATCAGGAACAGCAATTGTCTGCTCTAGATATGCAATGGGACATGTGGGAAGCTGCAAACCCTTAGGAGAACCTCAGTTATGTCCTGAACCTCACTCCCTTAATGGTGCACATAGAATGGTAGAAGTAGAAAGAAACATCTAGCCATTTTTCCAAGGAACACATACAAATGGCCAACAGATAGATGAAAAGATCCTCAACATCACTTGTTAGAAGGGAAATGCAAATCAAAACCACAGTGAGATACCACGACCTCAATACCTATTAGAATGATTATTATCAATAAGTCAAGAAATAAATGTTGATGAGAATGTGAACAAAAGGGAACCCTCGTACACTGCTGGTGGGAATGTAAATTGATACAGTTACTATGGGAAACAGATGGAGGTTCCTCAAAAAATGTAAGAATAGAGCTTCCATATGACCCAGAAATGCCTCTTCTGTTTATCTACCTAAAAAATTAAAAACACTTATTAGTAAATATATATATATAAGGATATATATATCCTTATGTTTATTGTAGCATTATTTTCAATAGCTGAAACATGGAAACAACTTAAGTGTCTCTTGATAAATGATTATATAAAGATGTGGTACATACACAAAATGGAATATTACTCAGCCATAAAAAGATAAAATATTGCCATTTGCAACAATATAGATGGATCTTGAGAATATTATGCTAAGTGAAATAAATCAAATGGAAAAGGACAAGAACCATATAATTTCACTAATATGTGGGATATAAAACAAAAAGCAACAAAACAAACAAATAAAAACTCACAGATAACAGACAACAGAATGGTGGTTACCAGAGGAAAAGGAGGGGCAGTGAGGGGCACAAAAAGCGTAAAGGGAGTCAAATATATGGTGATGGAAGGAAACTAGACTTTTGGTGGTAGGTACACAATAGAAGTGTACAGAAGGTGTATTATAAAGTTGCACAGCTGAAATGTATGTAATGCTATTAACCAATGTTTTCCCAATAAATTTAATTTTAAAAACTTTGGCTTCCATTGTTTAAATGATACTGAATGGGCAGAGCTAAGTTTGTTTAAAATGCTGACGGCATTAACAAATCTGTTAAAGGGCACCTTCGGAGACTGGAATCTCAGCAGGAAACATCAGAGACAGGAGACAAGCCTGCCGAATGCATAAATCCAAACACAAAAGAGGAGCAGCACTGCATCTGAACCAGGTGAATGCACCCCACACATCATGTGTGGACCCCTGACACAGACAGAAAAACGACTATGACCTGTCACCTGGCTGCAAATGAGGGTCAAAGAACCATTTAACTAATGCTTTCTGACCCCACAGGCAGGTATGCAACAACAGGTCCCTCTGGTTATAGCCTTTACTATGATCTTCACACATTCTGTTTCTCCCAACACTTCCAATATACACCCCTTCAGACCTTCTGGGCCTTAAATCCTTTCCCCTAACCTCAGAACAAAGACTATAATCTGGCTTTTTTTAACAAAGATGGCTTTGGCTTGCACTTTTTTTTTAACTTTGAGCTCAGTTTATTATCATTTCAAGTAGTCAATGGGTACCTCACCCTACTTCTGAACAAAGCCCCACCGCTGACTGTCACCATGTGCTTGATCCCCACCCAGGTCCTAAGTACACATTTAATATATCAGGTTCATGGGGAGGAAGAAATTTTCCTCCAACCTTCTAGGTTCTTTTGGCTGCTCTAATAATTAAATCAACATGAGAACAGATAACAAGAGAAAATAACCAAATTTAATTACATATGTGCATATGGGAACCCCACATACATATGCGAGTTTCAGAGACAGAAAGGGAAAATGAGGTCTATAGGCACTCTGACCAGGATGAGGGACAGCACCCTGGGGCTTCAGAGGTGAGGAAGGTCATTTGCAAATCAACCAGAACTGATGTTCAGTAATTAGAAGTTTTCCTAGCCCTATAGATAGGCCATAAAATGTTTCTGCTAATTACTCTTATTGTGAGCAAGACCCCCAATTTCAATTCTTTAAGGGAGAGAGAGAGGTAAAAGTTCTTCTTGAGCCTGAAGGGTCTCAGTTGCCTTCAGCTCAAAATAACCTACATGGCAAAGTGGCTCATCTTGGTGAGGCCTGTTCTGAAACTCTTCAAGGTATTCCTCATGCCCAGTTCCCACTTTTAGAAGCTTCTTCAATTTTCCATTCTCAGAATGTCTTGTTTTTAGTTGTCAACAAATGTGTTGGCTGAAGGTGTGTAATACCTTCCATGATTTTATTTTATTCTATTCAAGGAGAACACATTAAAGAATACAAGTATCTGAAACCCACACTTAGAAACTGTATGTGTGAAGGAAAATGTTTATGGGCAGAAAACTCTGCATGGTACTTCTGCAAATAATAAATCCAAAGAAATCCAAAATTGGCCATTCTTAGATGTGTTGGTGTTGATTTTTAAGCCACCTCTGAGCTACAGATGAGGGAGTCATCTATAATTTGGCCCACATATTCAAACAGCTTTACTATTAACACTTGAAGCCACTTTGTCAAATTCTTTCCATAGCAGCTGAATTTCACAGGAGATTAAGTGTCTGGCAGGAGATTAATTGGTTACAATATCTAGTGCCTGATTTTTAAATATTGCACACAATTCTTCCATGGTAAATACAGGCTAAAAAATTACTGTATTATTCTTCTCAAGGTCTCAAGGTTAAACCATATCAAAATGCAGTAATAAGCGTGGGAAGTTGGTAAATGAGATTTCAAAAGCTAGGTCCTGATGTTTTTCTTTCTTTTTTCAGTTCTGAATATATATTCTTTCAGTTAAATAAAGTACTCTTTGTCTATTTGGAAAGAATTTCAAACTTACAAGAGAGTTACAAGAATGAAACCAAAACCCACCTGCACAGCACTCAATCAGATACATCAATTGCTCACATTATTTCCCTGCATCATTTGAGTATAGGTTGCAGACTTCAAGGCCCGGTACACATAAATATTTCATTGCGCATTTCCTAAGAAGAAGGACATGCTAGTATGTAGCCACAGTACAATTATGAAATTCAGGAAATTTACCATCATTATAACACTAATAACATATAGTATAGAATCAATCTATCTTCAATTTTGCCATTGATCTTAATAACCCATTCCCACCCACCAGCTACAGGTAATTGACCCTTAATATTCAGTTTCTCTTTCCTGGGTAAATTTTTAGAAAAATGAGGAGATGCTTATATTTTTTTTTCAGTTTTATTTTGCATTGGTTTCAAGTGTACAGCTTAGTGGCTAGACAATCATATACTTTACACAGTGTTCCCCTTGACATTTTTAGTACCCACCTGGCAGCATACATAGTTATTACAATATTATTGACCACATTTCTTATGCTATATTTTACATCCCTATGACTATTCTGTAACTACCCATTTGTACTTCTCAGTCCCTTCACCTCCTTCACCCAGGCCCCCATTGCCTCTCCCCTCTGGCAACCGCCAGTTCTCTCTTTGTGTCTATGAGTTGGAGAAAGACATATATTTTTCTATTTCACTTTGTGACTACACAAAGTATAGCACACTATCCATACTTATTTTCCACTTTGTTTTTCACTTCACAATAGATGCTGGAAACTACTCATCAGTTCAAAAATACATAAAATGGTTTATTTTCCAATATCATGCCAATATTAGAATATATGTTCTAAGGTGGGCACTAAACAAGTTGTTTTACGTGAGATCGATAATATTATAGAGTAGTACTGCATGAAGTGGCTTCGTGCACTAGTGGACTGATATAGATTCACCAACTATATGTTCCCAGTCCTCATGTACAGAGATACACAAATTGAAAGTAAGAACACTTACAAAGTTTCCTTAGCAATTTAGCAAAGTAATTTTATATGTATTGAATCTAAATATTTTTGAACTTAGATTGTATTTTATGTCTTCATTATTTCATTTTTCAAATAATTATTATTGTATTTTACAAAAATATATGTCCACGATGAATAAAATGGAAAAGATACCTGTTCTTCTGCTACTGTTTAAGAGGAACTTCTCTGTTATAAAAAGTTTAAAATGCAAAGTCTTAAAAAAGTAATCTTAGCAGAAATAGAAATAGTGACAGTATCAAATTAAATTTGACCAAGATGACAAATATTTAAAATGTAAATATTTAATTTAATTCAGTTTAACAAGCAGTTCCTTAACATCTTCTACATATGAAAGATAGGTTATCTATGATGATATTTAAGGGAAACTGAGAATAAGCTATAAAAAGATTATGAGTTTTGGAATTAGAGAGGTAGTCCCAAGTTCAAATCCCAACCTCACCATTCCATCAGCTAAAAACTGTTTATCTTCTTTGAGGTTAGTTCCTTCTTCAGTAAAACTGGGAAAAAAAGCCCTGGGTAGTGTGGCTCAGTTGGTTGGAGCATCGTCCCATACACTGAAAGGTCACTAGTTTGATTCTCAGTCAGGGCACATACCTAGGTTGCAGGTTCAATCTCCAGTTAGGGTACATGTGAGAGGCAACCAATCAATGTTTCTCTCTCTCTCTCCCTTCTTCCCTCCCTCCCTCCCTTCCTCTCTGTCTAAAGTCAATAAGCATGTCCTTGGGAGAGGATAACAAAACTGGGGAAAATGTCAAATTAACTTGATTATTGTAAGGATAAAATAGAAAGTAAAAGAAATTATCTGTAGATACAATTTGTTTGACATGGTATTTTATTATTATTTTGAGTATCTTTATTTTTGTTGTGCATGAAATTATTTTTTAATTTTTATTAGATTTTTATATTTATTCTTAATTAATTTTAATGGGTTAATATATCGGTTTCAAGTATACATTCTATGATACATGATCTGTATATTGCATTGTGTGCCCACCACCCAGAATCAAGACATCCTCTGTCACCATATGTTTGGCCCCCTCTACCATTTACTTCTCCTACCCCTTCCCTCTGGTGACCACCACACTGTTGTTTGTGTCCATGAGTTTCAGTTTTATATCCCACATTTGAGTCATAGCATATGGTTCTTAGCTTTTTCTCATTGACTTATTTCACTTAGCATATTTTGAGTATCTTTAAAACGAATATCCTACTGAGACTCGGTTATCAATTTCCATTGTATTATATCCTACCTTCACTAATAAGCTCCCATTTTAGATATTTGATTAATGCCTTGATGCACACTAGCCTGAATGTGAAGGTGCTTGGCCTCAGAAAGCATCAAATGAAGGCCTGAATCCAAACCTACTAAAAACGTGCTAAGCCAGAGATCATGTACATAATTCATATTCAGACAAATAAGCTGATAGTCTATTTGTTCATTTTTCTAAATGTCCATTTTAGGAGTAACCTCTAAAACTCTTAAATCAAAGTTTGTGACTTATCTGGTGATAAAGAATGAACCATGCTAGGGAGGAAAAAGGAATAGGAGTCACTCTTGAAATTCCTATTACCGTTCCTCATCTGCCCTTTTTTATATACGCGAAAATATAATGTCTTCGTTTCCTTGCCTCTCCAAAAACTGCTTTTCTGGCATGCAAACTGATTTTAAGATTGAGTTTCCATTTAAAAACCCTAAAATGGAAGTTCACACAAATAGAAACTAAAACTTGAACGCTGCCTGGGTACCCTGTGCACAGCTATTGAGGCAAGGTTGGCGAGGCAATTTGGTGTGCCACTCTGTTCCGGCAGTGTCTTGCTGCTGGTGCTGCTGTGTTCAGCAATTCTCTGTTGACGTCTAGTCCACAGTCAGTTTTTGTTCCCTTGAGAAAGCTAATTTAAGGATTTTATTTTTGACAGCAATCTAGTTGTATAGTTTCCAATACCTACTGGTGTTTCAGAGAACGGAGATGGGGCAAGAAATGAAAAATACTGTCTTCGTTCTGAAGCCTGCTACTGGCCTGTATGTTCTCCACCAAGGATATTTGATTCCTGTTAGGAGACAGAAAGAAAGTGTATGTGTGTGTGCGCGCGCGTGTGTGTGTGCAACAGCAAGAGTGACAAAGAGAGAGATGAGGTGAGATGAAATAGATGAGATGTTATTTTGAAGGCCTGGAAAAAAATCAGAAAATAAAACATTCGCAAAACAAAACAAAATTTAGCAGTACGTTATTGTGAAGATGGCCCACAGTGCGTTGACATCTCCCTATATCCATGCCTTTCAGCCTTCCCCTCTCACACTGACTATGACCTGGGCCACCTGACTTTGTTTTGGTCGTTGGGAGATTTGAAAGATGCTTATGGACTGAGACTCTCTTCTTTCTCTTGGAAACTGCTGCCTATGACTAAGCCCAGGCTAGTCAGCTAGGAGATTAGAGACACATATCCAAGTTGTCTGTATCACCATGGTTGACAGTCAGCCAACCATGGAAGCAGGGCCACATGGCTGACCTGCATGTGCATGCAGATGCATGAGGGAGTGCAACTAAGACCCGCTCAAAAATTACTCACACAGATGGACAAATACTACATGATCCCAGTTATGTGACAAATCTGAGAGTCAAATTCATACAAACAGGGAGTAGAATGTACTTGTCAGGGGCTGGGCAGGGGGAGGAAATAGGGAGATATTAACCAAAGGGTAAAAACATTTTCAGTTATGCAAGATGAATAAGTCCTAGAAATCTACTGTACAGCATAGAGTCTCTCATTAACAATATCTTAAGTGTTCTTATCACAAAAATAAATGATTTATTTTTAAATAAAAAATGCAGTAGGAAAATAAATTACCCTGCTCCACCTTATCTGGATCGCCAACCTAAAGAATCACGAGTCAAACTAACGATTGTTGTCTCAGGCCACTAAGTTTTGGGTGGTTTGTTACGCAGCAATAACTAATACAAACCCTTTTTTGTTTTATTTCATAAAAGTATCAGATAAATGCCAATGATAATATTGTGATCATGTTTCCAATTTTATTTTTATTGCCTGTAATAGATGTACTGAAAAGAAAAATCAGTTGTATTCATAATAGCAAATAAAAGTTATTGCCACCTATTTTCATTTCTCTGAGGACTTTATCTTAGTATCTTATTATCTTAAAGGTTGCAAGTGTTGAATCTACAGTTTTAGACTGAAATAACTTTCGAAAATGCTTAGCACAATGGCTGGAACGTATTAGGCTCTCAGACAATACTTGCTCAAAAAGAGGAAAGCAGTGAAGGACAATAAAATGAATAATTGGATGACTCAAAAATTAACAGCCAATGCCATATCCAGGGAAAGGCTTTCAAATGTAAAATGCCATATGAAATAAAACACGTTACAATTTTTCTCACTCTCTAGCATCTGGTGGGAATGAATGACTTTGACCAGACTGCCCCATAAATATACTAACAGCATATCCCAGCACATTTTTAAAAATGTAAAGCTAGAAATTGTGGATTTATAACACATAGCTACCGAGAGATGAAGCGTACTCAAATAAGCTGTGTAATTAATAGAGTAAAAAAAATGAAAATATTCTACACCAAACTGGATTCCTTTCATGAGGAGTATTTTCACATACATTGACCAACACTCAACTGTTAACCTAAAATTGAAAAGTGCTTCATGTGAGGGAAAAGGACCTTTTTGGAGGCTGGATCTGACCTTTCAGTATCCTTCTGAAATAGTATGTTTCACTCGTGCCTAATACTTACCAGTATCCTGTGAATGATTCTGTTTGATACAGGGTAAGGATCATTATTTTATGATTCAATACTTCATGTTAACATGGATGCATTTTAACCCTCTTTACTGATTTCATTTTCCATCAATTAACAATTGTTATTGACCAAACTTCCTGTTCAGACATCCTAAAACAGTTCTAGCACAGAATTCTCACATCTCATTATGGTGATTGTTTACATATCTGGATCCCCCACTTAAACTATGAATTCCTGAAAGCTAGGAACTTTATTCATTTCTATATCACCATCAAAATACCCAGCAGGCATTTAATAAATGCTTGTTGAATTCAATTACATAACAGAAAATTCCTCTTCATATTGAAACTTTAGTACAAATACTCCTAAAATATGATCAGAAATACTTTTAAAGTGTTTCAAAGGAGCAACATAAGCATTTTAATGCAACCTTCAAGGTTAGGGAAGGGCCCTTCTAAGAATAAGCCCCAAAATATCAGTCATAAGGGGAAAATATTTAAATTAGAATATCAAAAATTTTAAATGTTTTATGCAAAATATTAACACATAAACAAACATAAAAAGCAAATGATAACCTGGGGGAAATATCTGCGGTATATACAATAGAACAAGAAAAACAAAAACATTCTTATATATGTAGTACCTGCAAATTGATTTTAAAATAAAAAACTTTAATCAAATGGATAAAGAAAATAAACAGCCAATTCATAAAATAATTATAAATAGGCATACATATATGAAAAAGATTTCAAACAAACCTGCAATCAAATAGGGAAATAATGAGAAACTTTTTTTCCAACCAGATTAATAAGGACAAAACAGAATGTTAAAATTCCAATAGACATCTGAAAACATAGCTGATATTAAAAAAAAATGACAACAAATCAGAAAAAAAAAATGTAAGGTAACTCTAAACCAGAAAAATACAACTTCACCTCACAACTGCTCACCTAAGCTGGTTAAGTACATTTGCCAGACTCCTTTCCATGTTTGCATCCAGGTTCAATTGGGACCAGGTGATATTTGGAAGACGAAAGAGAAGCAGCAGCCAATACTGTCAGAAGACTGAGGGGAGCAGAATTTGACACTCCATAATATGACTCTTTGGCATCAGGAATACATTGAGCTGGTTATTCTTAAGAACCAGTAGACACAGGAGAATGTCTGAAAACCTGAGCACAATTTACCTTTTGTAAGATAAGGGCAATCTCCATTTGTAAGGGTGTCTCCCTCTCTGTACCAGGAAGGACAGGAAGACTCTAAATTTCTAGAAAGTCTTACCAATAAAGAAGGCAATAACTTCAATCTTCATGACAACCATGCCCTTGTTTACTGTGTTTTTCCTGGTAACCTCCCACAACAGACTCCCCACCCCAACATCTTCCTTTGTCCTTAAGGTGATGGCTTGGGCCACTTCTAAGAGTTATTCCATTTTCCTGGGTCTCTTCATTATATAATAGATATACATGTTATTAAACTTCAGTTTCTTTTCTCCTACTAGTCTGTTTTTTGTTTTATTATGGGGCAGGGCAAGGGAGGCTCATCTAACGACCTAGGAGCATAGAGGAAAAATTATTTTCCCTCTCTACAGTCCAGAGAAAGACGTCCATGAAAATGTTCATAAAATGTTACTTGTAATAGCCTCAAACAAATAGCCTATAAAAGCTTTGCAAATGTAATTAAAAGGTGAATGGAGCCCAGGCTGGTGTAGCTCAGTGAACTGAGCGCGGGCTGTGAACCAAAGGGTCGTGGGTTAGATTCCCAGTCAGGGCACATGCCTGGGTTGCGGGCCAGGTCCTCAGTGGGGGCCACATGAGAGGCAAGCACACATTGGTGTTTCTCTCCCTTTCTTTCTCCCTCTCTTCCCCTCTCTCTAAAAATAAATAAAATCTTTTTAAAAAGGTGAATGGATAAATGGATCTTCATACAATGAATTCCTCTTCATCAATGAAAAGAAATTAATCTCAATACATGAAACAATATGTGAATCTCAAAAACATTGTTTTGAGCAGAACAGCCGCAAACTAAAGAGTGTATATCATATAATTTCATTTATAGGAAGCTCAAGAACCAGCAAAACTAATCTATGGGGCTAGAAATCAGAACAATGGTTGTGACAGGGGAAGCAGATTGACTGGAAAGGAGTAGGAGAATGCCCACTGGAGCATGGGAAATGTGCTGTAGCTTGACTGAGGTGGTGGCTGCATGGGTGTACAAACTTGTCAAAGTTTAACTGACTCTACCATTAGAAATTGTGTACTTTATTGTATATAAATGATATATTAATAAAAAATTTAAAGAATAACATGGAAAAAACAGAATATAGTTTTTATTTGAAGAGCCAGGAACAGAGTAGAAATGAAAGAGAAATGATATTTGAAGATATAACAATTGATAGTTCTCAAAAACTGATGAAAATAATCAATTCATGGAATCAAAAATAACAGAGAAAAAAGAGGAAGGGTTGTCAAGGAACATTTATAAAGGACTCATGGACAAAGCCAAAGTAGGGAAGGATTGAGGGTAGGAGGTGGGAGGAACAGGGGAAAGTGGTGAGGGAAAAATGGAGATGACTGTATTTGAACATTAATAAAAGAAATTATTAAAAAGAAAAAAGGTCCAAACTACTCCATGAAGGTTCAATAAAAATTATTCTGATCCTAGGCATATTTTAATGAAGTTGAAAAATTCAAAAATAAAACAAAAAAAGGCAAAACAGTCAAAGAAGTAAGCTAAGACAAACTGCCTTGAAAGGGATCAATGATTAAATAGAATAAACCACAAATGAATATCAAAAATAATGCTGAACAAAAGAAAGTAAACATTGAATATACTTGCTTAATGTTCAAAAACATAAAAATTAATAAACAGTGACAGAATTTAAAATAGTTGGTTACTTCTGAGAAATAGGGACAGGGCAGGGGCACAAGAGGGAGCTTGTGCAGTGCTGATAGTATTCTACTTCTAGATCTGGGTGGTAGATACACATGCATATTCACTTTTTGAAGATTAATTGAGCTATATGCTGATTATTTACACAATGATGATTTTAAGGACCATTCTGTCTTGCTTCATGTTCATGCTAAGTTACAGCAAAGTATTGCTAGAGATTTTTTTTTAAATTGTCCAGAATAGGAAAATCCACAGAGACAGGAAGTAGACTAATGGTTGCCCAGGACTGTGAGTTAGGGAGTATGGATGAAAAGCGACTGCTATCGATTATGAGGGGAAGCAGAGTTTGAGACCCCAAAATATTCCCTTTTGTAGATATTATTTTTAACTTGTTATTTTTTAGAAATATAAGACTCAGAAAAAAACTTTCACCTCCCCCCCTAACTGCCTAAAAGAATTTAGATAAGGAACCTGCTCCAGCTAGGGAGCTACCATCATATTGCTTAACATGAACTAGGTATGACAGACAGGCAGGACCCTAGCAAGGCTGTTTTGATTGAAGTCCTCTCTGTGTCCCATTGTTAAAGATGACCCAGCAAACATTTCTCTTTTTTAAATTTTTTTATTTATTTTTTAATTGTTCAAGTACAATTTTCTGCCTTTTTCACCCCTCCAGCCCAACACCCCAGCCTTCCCTACCTCCCTCCCACCTCCATCCCCGCCCTCTCCCCCATTATTGTCCATTTATAACTGCTCCTGCAAACCCTTCACCCTTTTCCTCTAAAATTCCCTCCCCTCTCCCTTCTGGTCACTGTCAGCCTGCTCTCAATTTCAATGTCTTTGGTTATACTTTGCTTGTTTGTTTGTTTTGTTGATTAGGTTCCTGTTAAAGGTGAGATTATATGGTATTTGTCTTTCACTGCCTGGTTTATTTCACTTAGCATAATGCTCTACAGTTCCATCCGTGCTGTCACAAAGGGTAGGAGCTCCTTCTTTCTTTCTGCTGTGTAGTATTCCATCATGTAAATGTACCATAGCGTTTTGATCCATTCATTTACATTTCTTTATCAAATATTTGCTTTTTGTTTCCATGTGAATTGCCTTCCTCCCTTTTGAAGTTCCAAATCACAACAACCCCACTTCTTCTTGGTTCAAGATGGCATATAAACCTCAACCACCCCATCTGTCCTTAAGTGTCATATTCTTGTAGAACCCTATATGTACATGTGTAATAAATGTGGTCATTTTCTCCTGGTAATCTGCCTCGTATTTATTTGATTATTAGTCCAGCCAGAAGGATTTAGAAAGGTGGGAGGAAAATTGTTTTGCCACTCCCACAAGTGCAAGATTTATTGGGGGAGGAGCTAAGGAAAATATTCTAAAAATATACATAGTAGTGATTGTTGCACTAAAATCTACCGAACCGTTTGCTTTAAAAGAGTCAATGTTATGGTATTTTAATTATATCTCAATTCTAGTTTTATTTTTAAAAATCTGCTCCTATCTTTGCAGAGACTAAGAAACAAGCACTATGAAAATTAAATCGTGACTAAAGAAGAGGGCTAAAGTTTTTGGTCCATTTGTGCTCCTTACAGAAACTTTTTTTCTCCTTCCCACGACATACCTTGTCATAATATTTAAGTGTGAGGAAAAATTTGCTTGATTTTTTTTGTTTGTTTTTTTAAAAGATTTTATTTATTTATTTTCAGAGAAAGGAGAAGGGAGGGAGAAAGAACAATGTATGGTTGCCTCTCACATGGCCCTCACTGGGGACCTGGCCCACAACCCAGGCATGTGCCCCAACTGGGAATCGAACCGGGACCCTCTGGTTCCCAGCCCGCGCACAATCCACTGAGCTACTCCAGCTTGGCTTGATGTTTTAAAAACAAATTCAAATACAGCTAATAACTGTATCTGCCAAGGAAACCCAGTACAGGAATGATGGAGATGCTGTTGAAGAAATGCACAGAGATTATGTGCCAAGTGAATCTTGTTTCCTTCCCCAAAACTTCTAGCTTTGCCCTGCCAACAGTGATACAGAACTACTGAATTAATCAGACACTAGAAGAAAAATCATCACTGTGGAATACTGATAAAAATTCACTGCAACATTATATAATTTTAAACCAGAATGCTTTAGTAAAATGATTCCTTCATTGTGCTCTATTCAGAAGTAAAATAATTAAAAACCTCTATGTTCTATTCCTGGGAAAACTACTTTTATTTTCCAGATAACTAAGTAGAAGGACATACAGACAGGTGGATTAATATACAGATGACTATTAGATCCCACAAAATCTTCTAAATTCTGGACTCATATACCAACTGCCTACACAACATCATCCCTCCATTTCCCCACTCGGATGCCCCAAGTTCAATAGATTCAAACTGAAGTCACTATATTTCTTCTCAGATAAGTCCTTTCATGTCTGTTTACTGTATTCACTTAATAAACACTTCTATAGCACCTACTGTGTGCCCAGCACTGTTCTAAAAGCTTTACAAATAATTCCTTATTTAATCCACCTAACAGCCCCATGAGATAAGTACTACTGCCATGCCTGTTTTTATAGAAGAGAAAACTGAGCCAGAGAGAGGTTAAATAACTTATCCAAAATCACTCAGTACAAGAACCACATTTCAAGCCCAGGCACTTGTGGCCCAGAGTCCTTGCTCTTAGACAATTGGTTATATTTTATTTCTTCCATATCAGTGTTTTGTACCACCATGCACCTTGCTGTTCAATTTAGAAACATGAATGTTATCTTCAACTCCCCTTTATCCTCAAAACTCACTATACCAGTCAGCCATGGTGTACTCATGACTCCATTCATTCCTTTCTATCTCTATTGTCTCTCCTCTAATGCACCATCAAATTATGCCCAGATGGCGGCAGCATCCTCCTAGAAGGAATCTTAGCCTCTTCTTGGCCTCTGTCCAATCCATCATTCACATCAAACTCAAGCAACAGTTCTAAAACACAAACCTGATCTTTCTTCTTTTAGTACCACCCTTCAGAGTTCTCCCCTACCCTACGGAGGTGGTACTTATTATAGTTTCAGGCCATCTGTGATTTTATCTCAATGAAGAAAAGACTCAGAGAAGGATGGGTCAACATAGGAGAAATAGAATTGAGTGTTTCCTGAATAAAACACAGATGCTTATTTTTGAGGTGTTTTGATTTTTCATGAAAAACATTTAGGCAGCATACAGTTAAACCAGTAATTTCACTACTTACTTTCCACTCACTGTCTCATATAACTCTTATAATGATAGGTATTTTCAGCTGATTTTTCAGATGAGAAGAATAAAGCACATAGAAATGTTAACTTGCCCATGTGATAGAGCTGGATTGGAGTCCAGCCTGCATGACTCCCTCCCTGTTTCCCTCATAGCTTCAGATTACTTTTTACCTGCAACTCGGTTCTTGATGCAGACACTCAACTGATTGTTAGTTTATGATCAGTGGTTCTCTCCACCAGGGCATTACCCACCTCAGTTCTTGAACTCATTGCTACTGTGCCCAGATTATGATCTGTGTTTTGACCTGTTCTATAAATCCTTCATGTTTGCTGCAGTACCGCAGCTTTGTGTCACTCACACCCTAGACCCATAGTGTCTGGTACAGTTGCTGTTAGCCACATGTTACCATTGAATACCTGAAATATGGATTTTAAGACTTAGCAATAAAAAGAATGTAATATAATTTAGAATTTTTGTGTTGATTGCATTTTTAAATAATAATATTTTAGACCTATTCAATTATATTAAATATATTATTTAAATTATTTTCACCCGTTTCTTTTTACCATTTAAAGTGTCTACTAGGAAATTTTAAATTACATATGTCATTCACATTTGTGGCTCGCATTATTTTCCTATAGGATAGAACTGGCCTAAACTGACAGCAGAACCATATTTTAAAACCTTTTCTTACTGTGAAAATATATGTACAAAAACTGCACAATATATAACATATACATTTATTAATAAAACATTTCTAGGATTCTAGAAAAATACCATGTGCTCTTCTCATTCAAAACAGTTGTCTCTTCCCCTAAAAGCAGTCACTGTCTTTTTGTTGGGTTCCTATTTTTGCCTTTATTTATAGTTCAATTACCTACATGTGTAACCTTAAATAATAGGGTTTATTTTGGTCTATTTTGTAGCTTTATGTAAATGAAATCAAACTGTATGTATCCCTTAGATTACTTCTTAACATGTTTTTAAGATTCATTCAAGATATCATATATATCTATATATTTCTGCGGTTATATAACATTCTAATACATATATATATTTCATAATCATCTTTTTGTTGTTAGACGTGTGTGACTTCCAGGGATATTTTTTACAATTACAAATAATGCTCCCATGAACACTTTTGTACATGAACCCTGAAGTGTTTGTACACATGATTCTTCAAGTATATACATAGGAGTAAACTGACTGGATCATACACCTATGCCTATCTTCAGTTACTAGACATAAAATTTCCCAAAGTGGTTATAGGCAAACTACACTCCCATTAGTGAAGTATGAGCATCTCCATCACTCATAATCCTTGCCAACACTTAATCTCATTATATATTTTGCTTTTCGTCATTTTAGTGGGAAAACACTAATATACCTTTGTGGTTTTAATGAGTTTTTCTCTATTCACCAAAGAAGTTGAGAAGGTTCTCGTGCGTTTAATAGCTATTTAAATTTCCTCTTTCTGGAGTACCTGTTAAATCTTTTGTTCATTTTCTATTGACTGTTGGCATGTATTCTGATCATTCTACAAGACCACAAAAAAAACTGCACCCAGTTTCACAGCTATTCTTCTGGATTGTCTCTCACTACAGAGGCACTGTTTGAGGGCCAGGTGTAAATTTCTGGGTTCTCACCTTTCACTTATTGTGGCCTGACAACTCACCACTATCTTGTTAGCTCTTTAATGTTTTTAAGAGGTTTTCTTTTTAATTTATTCTTATTAGTTTTACTTGTCCAACTTAGAAGATTGGTCTATTTTACTATCCCATCGTTCCAAAAACTAGATATTTCTACAGGACTTTGTTGTCTAGGATTTACACAGAATGTACATTAATCATTCTATGTAAAAACTCACTACATGGATTTCTGCTTCTGCCTAAAAAGAAATAACTGCTATTAGAATTATTCTCTCAACACAAACAACTAAAAAACTAGGGAAAAATCCATGAAATAACACTTCTATTAAACAACAGACAGAACAAGACCGTGATCCTATAGGAAGAGAAATAATTTAGATGAGCTCTATAATTAACTCAGCTTTCTGCCAGGAGGAAATTTGTGTACCATTATAAAGGGAGAGGGTACAAAAAATGTTTGGTAGTCTCACTGAGTTGAAGAGACAAAAATGAAATTTGGGGAGGCTGAGGTCGCTAGAATTTGGAGGGCAGAGGACAAAGCAGAGACTGCTACAAAGAACACATCCTCTAGAAATCTTCATATTTGTCCTCTTCAGTCTCTGTCTGAATGTCAATATACATACACACAGGATAAAATGCCCTCAGGTCAGGCAAAGACCGATTGCTAGCAGAGAACAGTTACTAAGGGGCTGACACACTAGGGGCTGACAATTGTTCAATTATCCACCAGCCCAGGAGGAGAGACCCTGTTAAATACATGAAAGTATTTGGTATAGACCCCAAAGGATTGTGCCTTCATAGTTAGAACTAAACTAACCCTAAAATAAAGGCTACCACAGAACTGCTCAAAGAAAACCTTAAAAACAGCCTTTGAAATTATCAAGCTGTTCTGTGCCTACACTGTCTACCAGGACAAATGCACTACTCGATATAATTATTTAAAATACCTAGAATTCATCCCTGGCTGGTGTGGCTCAGTGGATTGAATGCTGGCCTATGAACCAAATGGTCACCAGTTTGATTCCCAGTCAGGGCACATGCCTGGGTTATGGGCCAGGTCCCCAGTTGGGAGTGTGGAGAGGCAACCACACATTGATGTTTCTCTCCCTATCTTTCTCCCTCCCTTCCCCTCTTTCTATAAATAAGTAAATAAAATATTTGAAATAAATTAAATAAATAGAATTCAATAAAAATTTAAAGGATATGCGAAAAGCAGAATATATATATATATATATATATATATATATATATATATATATATAACAAGGAGAAAAATAAGTCTAAGAAAGCAAACCAAAAATAACAAAGATGATAAAATTAACAGACAAGACCCTTAAGAATTTGAAAGAAAATATGAATATAATAAAGACAGAAATAGAAGATAAAAGAATGAACACCATGGAACTTCAGAAGATAAAAAATGCAGTATCTAAAATGAAAATTTCACCAGAAAGGATTAACACAAATTAGATGTTACAGAATAAAAGACCAGTAAACCTTAAAACCTAGTAACAGAAACTATTCAACTAAGCATAAAATTAAAAAGACCAAAAAAAACAACATAGCCTCAGTGCTCTGTGGAATAATGCTGTGTACGTAATTATAGTTTCAGTAAGAATTGGAGGGGTGAGTCAAAATAATATCTGATATAATTAGGGGATAAAATTTTTCCAGATGATAAAAATTAGAATCCACAGGTCCAAGAAGCTTATCAAGACTAATAAAAAACACACAAAAATCATAGCAAGGTATTTCACAAATTGATAAAAACAATGATAAAAAGAAAGTCATAAAAGTAACTAAAGAAGAATGATACATTATATACACAGGGACAAAGATACAAAATATTACAGATTTCTCATCTGAAATCACACAAGGGAGAAGAAAATTGAACATTTTTTAAATGCTGAGAACAAAAACTGTCCATTTTAACTCTGTGCATTGTGAAAATACCTTGAAAAATGAATGTGAAGGATATAATTGTTATCAGACACACAAAATCTGAGAGAGTATTGCCAACAGGCCTGTCCTATAGGATATGTTATTTACATTTTCCAAGCAGAAAAGCAACGATAATAGATAATTTTGTTATGGTTAATTTCATGTATCAACTTAACTGTGCTAAGGGATACCCAAATAGCAGGGAAAACATTATTTCTGAGTGTGTCTGTGAGGGTCTTTCTGGAGGAGATTAGCACTTGAATCAGTCCTGAGTAAAGAAGATCTGACCTCACCAGTGAGAGAGGGGGTCATCCAATATGTTAAGGGCCTAAATTGAACAAAAAGATAGGTGAAGGCTGAATTCCCCTTTACGTTTTAGCTAAGATATCCATCTTCTCCTGCCCTGAGCCATTCGCAACCTTGGTTTTTAGGTTTCAGATTCAGATTTGTTCTCACATCATTGGCCTGAGACTGAATTACACTACTAGCTTTCCTAGGACTCTAGCTAACAGAGAGCAGACCATGGGACTTCAGCCTCCATAACTGCATGAGCCAAATTCTATAATACAGGTCCCCATATATATCCTATTATTTCTGTGTTACTGGAGAAGCCTGGTAACACAAACTTAGACCTATGCAAAGGAACAAAGACTATTTGAAATGGTAAATATATAGGAAAGTATAAAAAGTGTACTCAACTTTTAAAATGACTAGAGATACCATATGATCTCACCTTTAACTGGAACATAAGCAACAAAAGAAAAAAGCAAGCAAAATATAACTAGAGACATTGAAATTCAGAACAATCTAACAATAGCCAGAGGGGAGGGGGAGGGGACTGTGGGGAGAAGGGTTTCCAGGAACTACTATAAAGGACACATGGACAGAACCAAGGAGGAGGGTGGAAGCAAGGGAGGGAGGTGGGTCTGGATGGGGTTGGGGGGAGAGGAGGGAAGAAAATGCAGACAACTGTAATTGAAGAACAATAAAGTAATTTTAAAAAATAAAATGACTAGAGAAACTTTGATAATAATATATTTATTATGAAGTTTTAAATGTAAATAAACTTAAAAAGTATGATAGCAATAACACAGTAGAGTGAAACAAAGTGTACTATTGTAATGGTCTCACATAATTCGTGAATGGTATGTTATTAGTTGAAGGTAGACTGTGACAAATTGATAAATTAAAATGCATATGATATGCCCAGAGCAACCTCTGAGAAAATAAACCAAAGAGTTATAGCTAATAAACAAATAGAGAAAATAAGAGGGAGAAGCAAAACATACCCAGTTTATCTAAAAGAAAACGGGAAAGTGCAGGCCGAAAATGACAGAGCAGATGGGACAAACAGAAACAAACAGCAAGATGGGAGATTTAAACTCAGCTGAATATGTACTTAAATTAAAAAAATGCTCTGAATATTCCAATTAAAAGACACAGACTGTCAAACTGGATAAAAATGAAAGATCCACCCATGTGCTTTCATTAAGAAACATACTTCAAAGGCAAAGATTGGTTAAAAGTTAAAGGATGGAAAGTGATATAGCATGCACACATAATTAGAAATTTACACAAAAGAAATGGAAATATATGCCCACCCAAAAATTTGTATGCAAATGTTACCAGAAGCTTTGCTATGGCCAAAAACTGGAAAGAACCCAACTATCTATCACAATTGAGTGCATAAACAATGTATAGTACTTGCACATAATGGAGCTCTAGTCAGTAATGCAAACAATGAACTAGTGATACAACAACATGAGTGTAATTCATTATGCTGAGCAAAATAAGACAAACATAAAAACATGCACACCATATGATTACATTTATATGAAATCCTAGAAGAGGGAAAACAATGCATTTATCATTGCCTGGGGCTGGAGTCAGTGTGGAGCTATTGACTACAAAGATGTACAAGGAAATTTTCTAGGGTAATGGAAGTATTTTATATTTTGATCATTGTGATGTTTACACAGGTATATATACTGTCAAAACTTATGCAACTGTACCTTGAAAATTGATGCATTTTATTGCATGTGATTTACTCATCAGTAAATTTAATTTTTATTGAAACACTTTCTAATTTGCAGGCCAGTGCATGAGGCTCCATCTTCCTATTCCCCTTCATTCAGCCTGTGCTTCAAACTTCCTGACTCCTGGCAATAACCTGAAAGAACAGTTCTATCTTTTCCATGAGTCTCAACCTGGAATGTCGTTCCTTCTATATGTATTTCTCCACAAATTCTTATTTACCCTTTATGACCTTGTTTCAATGACACAGCATCATTTCATAGACAGACATCTGAAAAGAATGTGTTCTGCCATGTTGTTACTCCACAACATTGAAAAAGGAACCAACCATCTTCAAGCTAATATCCTTATTTGTAACAAAAGGATATAAATTCTTTCTTCACAGAAATTTTTGTAAGGGTTGAATAAAGGAGGATACATTAAAAGTACTTGGAATACAACAGACACATGATAAAGGCTCATGTTCAATCCTCTATCCCAGGTCTCATCATATTGTCATATAATTACCTCAAATATCTACCAAAGTGTCATACAAATAATGAATAACTAAATATGTATTAATTGTATTAACATGAACGAACATGGGTGAACAAGGGACCAAGTGGTCTAGATATTAATTCTAAGTTTCTTACTATTTGCATCGAAGCTTGAACTCCTTTTTCCTTTGTTTTCTTCAGCACGAATATTTTCCATGTAAAAAATGTTATTAAGATTATATAATAAAGATGGTCTAAATGGAAACATAATTGGTATCTTCCAAGAGGGATCTCTATGTGGATAATGAGAGTCTTATAAAATTGTATAATGACTCTACAATGACACATGATAATTTATTAGAGTTTATATTACTACTAATAAAAATAAGGAACAGGCCTCCCCAAGATGTACTACTTTGGCATACAGATTATTTTGAGTTGAAAGCAATAAAAACCCTGCAGGCTCACCTGGCTGGTGTAGCTCAGTGGGTTGAGCGCGGGCTGGGAACCAGAGGGTCCCGGTTCGATTCCCAGTCGGGGCACATGCCTGGGTTGCCGGCCGGGTCCCCAGTGAGGGCCATGCGAGAGGCAACCATACATTGCTCTTTCTCCCTCCCTTCTCCTCTCTCTAAAAATAAATAAATAAAATCTTTAAAATAAAAAAAAACCCTGCAGGCTCAACTTCTGCCCCTCCTTTAAGTATCTAGAAGAATCTCTTAATACTTTTCGTACCGCTCACTAGTTGTCTCGTGTTTCGCGTGCCATCTGTTAAGGACCACATCACGAGATAATTTAGTTAATGTGCAGTTTGCCCAAAACCTGTGGTCCCTGGCATATGTCTTAGAGATTTCTATGTGGTACGAAATGTGTTAATAAATTGTGAGCCTGGCCTATAATTAATCAACAGAGATAACTTTTTCTGACTTATCTATAGGGTAGGACCAACTTCTAATTACCTATCATCTGCTCTTCTTACCTATGTGCAAATGACTTTCCCCCTCTGAAGCCTCAGGGCATCTTACCACTCAAAACGCCATATGTCTCATTTTACCTTTCTGTCTTTGAAACCCTCATATATGTGGGATCTCTGACTTGCTCATGTCTGTGGGGTTCCTATACATTTGTATGCAATTGTATTTGATTATTTTTCTCTCGTTATTCTGTCTCATGTAAATTTAATTATTAGACTAGCTGAAAGAGCCTAGATAGAGGAAAATTTCTTCTTCCCTCATAATTCCAAAGAAGATGGGTGGAGATATCTATTACTTTCTGTTTAGGACCAAAACGTGATATTTTATAGGTATAAGCCACTATATTTTAAAAGTGTTAGATCTCTTAAATTAATCTTTTACAATATAAAATACTCATTTTTCTGCCTTCTTAAGAGCAACTGAAGCAAGTAGACAGATTTTTCTTATACCTTTATAATAATGTCATCAACCTTGGGGGTTTTCTTTCTTCATCTTGCTTCAAAGCAGCCTATTTTAGTTTTGACAAAACCCAAGATTTCTGTATTCAAGGCTGACACCATAAAATGAGGGCAAAAACAACTGGTGGGTGTGGAATGCAGTCGTCATTTTGTACAGGCCGATGGCAGTTGTAAGAGAGAAGCAAAAAGACAGCTGTGAGGAGGTTCTGAGCAGTTCCTATTTTCAGGATGTGCTGAACTCATAATTCAGGCCTAATGAATATGTCTTTGAGATGTAACAGCCTGTTTAGATGCCTGCTTCCACCACTGCAAAAAGACTGAATACAGAAATGGTAATGATTTCATGTAAAATTCATAAATAAAGTGCAAAGACAAGGGGAATGGTGTGCCCCAGTGCTACCCGATGAATTGTCATGTGGTGTAAGGACTAAGTCAACAAGGCTATTTTTAAAGACCTTGCTGAAGTTTATTTTATGTTGCTAGGAATATATGTAGAGCCAAAATATTTAACCATGTCCACGACACCATGCTGCATAATAAACAGATGTGCTATGTTCTTCCTACAAAACTACTAGGTTAATGTCATCATCAGTATAAGAATTTGGTTAAATTACAGGGGCTATAGGCCGGTGATTGAGGTTCATGATGGAGGATTGGATGGAGAGTATACTATACAAGTCTTTCTTTAGGCAAATATTTTTTACATTACAGCTTCAGTTTAACATCAGGTATATGTGTGAGTGTGAGCAAGCATTCAGATGCCTGTAAATAATTACTTTCTATGATACCCATTAATGGTTTATAAGAAAATATTGCTACTCTGGGATGCTGGCTGATAAGCTCAAGCAAACAAATGAAAAAAGGAACAAATAAAAAGCTCACCAAATTCCTAATGAGTCAAGCAAGCTAGCTAGCTATACAAACAGATGCAGATATAATATAGACATAGAGTTTAATAATGAGGAAACTTCTCATATACATTTTTTGTTTATTCTAATATTTTGCCTAAGTAATAAAAAATAAGAAAAATCAAGTAGGCAAAGAACATAACCAATCATGGATAATAATTGGGTTTATAGAAGAAGAGAAAATTTCTCATCTGAATTTTAAATCACAGAATGCAGCAATCTTTGACCTTTCTCATCTCTTGAAAATGAGAAACTAGTCAGACTAAGGCAATATACAGCACCTGCCTGAATATTGCCACAGGATTGCTAAGTTATATAGTGCTTTCTGTATTGCAGCTGGCATCAGTACTGAGTGAAAGGTCATTTCCAAATGCAAATAGAAGAATAAATATATTTATGCAAAGTGCAGCATAACTTTATTCAAAGTAATGAAATTGAAATGTTTAGCTGGCTCCATACAAACATTGTCACTTTTGAGTCTTCGCATTCACTCTGTTCTCTAGCTTAATAAAAATTTGTGTACTCCCAGCAGATTTAATCCTGGAGCATGCCTTTTTCTCCCAATTTCCAGTGAGCAAATATGACAGGAAAGTAAGTGTGACAGTGTTGAAAGGAACTGTTGAAAGGAATGCTGGTGACCTGATATAAACCAAACTTTTATATATGCTTAGAGTAGTCTTCCTTATAAAGTAAGGACATGTCAGCCCTACTGGCAGGGACACTGGTGTTTACATTATAGTAAATCATTGCCTCAATGAATCCTGTAAATGACTTTGCCCCTCTGGAATGCTCCAACCCTTTCTAACCACAGGTAGACAATAAGTGATTACAGGAAATGGGGGTAGCCATTTTAGAACTTGGGGTTAGTGAAGTCCTACCCCAGGACAACTTCTTATAATTGAGTCTTATCAATAGATAATGAGGAGATTATGACTATAAACTTTCTTCCAGGGTTTTTACAGTGCTTTAGGATCAAAAGCTGAAAAAACACCAGATAGGCAACATTCAAATGTTATGTATTTTATAACAGTTTCCAAACTGTGTCCTCTAAATTCTGTCTTCAACTGAAAGTTTCTAAGGATTCCTTGGAGAAATGGCTGAATCAGGGAATGTGACAGGGAATGCACAAGATTAGCTTAGGATTCCTGTGACAGAAAGCAAGAAAACTATAAAAGTACTAATGTCAGGTTGAAGAAGCTTCCGGAGGACTAAGATGAGACAATTTGAGCACCAAAAAGAATGATGAGTTCAATGGAATTAAATACATCAAGTGTATACAAATCCATAAGTAAATAATGATACTAAACATAATAATTGGTCACAATTAGAAGTTGCCAGTGCACCAACTTATTACTCTTAAAATTGATAAATTAAAGAAAGACATATTTGTCTTACCTCTCTAGCACTCAAGACAGGGTAACCAAAGAGTTGATGAAGTCTTTCTGTATATACACCTTCTCTCTAATAAATGTGAAATAAATTTTAGAATCAGAATAGTACCATTATGAAACTCTGAACAAAAAAAAAATGAATCTGAAGAAACAGTATGAATGGCTGCTAAAGTTATTATGTAAGAGGTCGATGGAGAACTTTATAATGGTTGGGGAATGCTAATAAAACCTGAACCCACTGGTCAGACTCAGCAGTGTTTAAAGTACAATGACCAGATATTAGGTTCCTGATGTAATACTTAGGAAGTAACCTGTGAAGTTACCTATACAACATTTAAACAGAAATCCAATTAAGATCTCATCACCTGCTTAAAGATGGACATGAGATAGTGGAACAATTTAAATGACATGATGAGGGGAAAAATCAGTCAAAAGTGTAACATGAGACACTGCTGAACAAATGGCTTAGTGTGGGGAAGAGGGTTAGGGCATTGTTATAGAAGAGACTTAGCCCTGGCTGGTGTAGCGCAGTGGATTGAGCGCGGGCTGGGAACCTAGCGGTCCCGGTTCGATTCCTAGTCAGGGCACATGCCTGGGTTGTGGGCCAGGTCCCCATGAGGGCCATGTGAGAGGCAACCATACATTGCTGTTTCTCTCCCTCTCTTTCTCTCTCCCTTCCCCTCTCTCTAAAAATAAATAAAAAAATAAAATCTTAAAAAAAAAAAAGAAGAGACTTAATGGGGAGAAGGGTTTTCAGGAACCACTATGGAGGACACATGGACAGAACCAAGGGGGAGGAGGAGGGCAGGGAAGGGAGGTGAGGTTGGTGGGGGCGGGGGGAAGGGAGGGGAGAGGATGCAGACAACAGTAATTAAACAACAATAAAGTAATTATTTAATTAAAAAAAAGAAGAAGAGACTTAAGAGACACACCACAAAATTCAATGTGTGAAAGCTAATTAGATCCTGATAGAAACAAACCAACTGAACAAAAATAATTTTGAGACAATTTGGAACAAGTTAATATAATATGGAGTAGATATTAAATAATATTAAGAAATTACTTTTAGAAGAACAAAGCTGGAAGATGCACACTACCTGATTTTAAGACTTATCCTAAAGCTGTCATAATCCAGACAGTGTGGTATTGACAAAAGGATAGACACATAGATCAATTGAACAAATTAGCCTAGAAAACGATTCACACAAATATAGTCAATTGACAACTTTAAAAATCAGTTCAATGGAGAAAGGATAGTCTTTTAAAGTTATGTTGCTGAACATCCATTATCAAAAACCAAAATGACAAAACTTCAACCTTGCACAAAATTAACTCCAAGTAAATCAAAAGCACAAATGTAAATTTTAAAATTATAAAACTTTGAGGAAAAAAATTTCATGATCTTGAGTTAAACAAAGAGTTCTGATCCATAAAAAGAAGAAAGGCAAATGTGACTTTATTCAAAATTAAACTTTTTCACTCTTCAAAAATCAATATTGAGACTAAAAAGATAAGCTAAAAACTAGCAGAAAATACTTGCCTATCACTTATCCAACAAAAGACTTAAATGTAAAATGTATAAAGAATTATTAAGACATCACAATAAGAAAACAAACAACCCATTTTTTAAAAGGGCAACAGGTTTCCCTGTTATATATCTCCCATATATCTTCACTAAAGAAGATACATGCAATGCAAATAAGCACACAAAAAGATTGTCAACATCAATAGTCATTACAAAAATACAAATTAAAGTCATAATACCATACCACTATATACCTATCAGAATGGCTAAAATAAACAAACAAACATAAAGGCTGATGGTACAAAGTGCCTGAGAATGAGAACAACTAGATCTCTCATACACTGCAGGGATGTAAAGTGGTACAGGCAATCTGAGAAACACTTTGGCAAGTTCTTAAATTTAAATGTATACTTATCATAAGACTCAAAACCTGGGTATTGACCCTAGAGAAATTAAAAGCTATCTTCACACAAAAAACTTATGTATAAATATTTATTGCAGCATTATTCATAACCTGCAGAACTAGAAAAGCCCAGATGTCATTCAGCTGATAAATGGAAAAACAACTCTGGTACTTTCTTACAATAGAATACTCCTCAGACAAACAAACAAACAAAAAGGAACACATTATTGACTCATGCACTATGGATGAATCTCAAATGCATTATGCTAAGTGCAAAAAATACAGACTCAAATAATACATTCAATGTAAGTCCACTTATAGGACATTCTGGAAAAGACAAAACTATTGTATAAAGACTGATAATGAATCAGTAGTTTCTAGGCATCAGGAGTGTGAGGAGATTTTTATTGCAAGTGGGCAGCACAAGGGAGTATTTGGTGGTTGACGGTACTGTTCTGCATTCTAACTGTGGTGGTTGCTAGCGAACTCCATGCATTTGTTAAAACTCAGAAATGCACACATGCGCATGCACACACAGACACACACACACTTACTATATTTAAATTAAAACATAAGAACTTGAAAATACAGTAATTTTAAAAAGAATATATTGTCAAATTGGTGAACCACTAGTGGCATGTCAATATTAAAAACAAAAAAACAAAAAAATCAGCTCCATGTGCTATAGATTGCTTGTAAAAATAGCAAACCATGAAGATGCAGAGCACCAGGACTTCTCAGTCACTGCCAGTGGGGATGCAAACTGGTTCAGCCCCTTTGGAAGACAGTTTGGCAGTTTCGTACAAAACTAAAATACCGTTACCATGTGATCCAGCAGTTGCACTCTTTGGTATTTACCCAAAGGTTGCACACAGATGTTTATAGCAGCTTTATTCATGGTTGTCAATACCTACAAACAACTACGATGTCCTTCAGTAGGTGAATGAAAACACTAACTGTGGTACATCCAGACAATGGATTATTATTCAGTGCTAAAAGGAAATGAGCTATCAAGCTGTAAAAAGATATAGAGGAATCTTAAATGCATATTACTAAGTGAAAGAGGCCAGTCTGAGAAGGCTACATACTGTCTGATTCCAAGTATAGGACATTCTGGGAAAAGCAAAACCAGGAAGAGAGTAAACAGATCAGTGGTTTCCAGGAGTTGGGGTTGGGGGTATCAATAGGCAGACCACAGAGGATTTTTAGGACAGTAAAAATATTCTGTATGGTATTATTATAGTGGATACATGAAATTATACATTTTTCTACATCCACAGAGTATACAACACCAGGAATGAACACTAATATAAACTATGGACTCTGAGTGATAATAATCTGTCTATTTAGGCACATCCATTGTAACAAAAGTACCACTTGTGGTGGTGGTGGATGTTGATAATGGGAGAGGCTGTGCATGTGTGGGGGCAGAGAAGTATATGGGAACTCTCTGTACCTACTGCTCAATACTGCTATAAACCTAAAACTGCTCTATAAAGTAAATTCTGTCTTTAAAGTGGCAAAACCAATTCCTCTCATTCCCTACATGCCTCTGTGCAAAGTGATGTTGCTCCTGCTCCCATCAAAACATAGACTCCGTTCCCCTCCCCTTGAATCTGGGCTGGCTCTATGCCTTTCTGTGACCAACGGAATGCAGCAGGAAGTATTGGTGTGTGCCTTCCAAGCCTAGAGCTTATGAGACCTGTTTTCTCTTTCTTGGAATCCAAGACCACCTTGCTATGAAAAGCCATGCTTAGCTTATTGGATGGTGTGAGGTCATGAGGAGAAAAATCAGGGTGCTCCAGCCAACAGCCACTACTAAGCACAAGACATGTGAGTGAGGCTATTTTGGATCCAGCAGTCCAAATTTAGTTCACAGCCAACAAACTAAAAATGCATGAATAAGCCCAAATGGCATGACATAGAGCAGCGACCAGCGCAGAGCTGAATCCAGATCAAATCATAGAATCATGTACTCAGTATTAGGATGGTTCATTATATATAATAATCAATAATTATAACAAAAATATGCTGAGGTATTCAAGCTCAAAATAAAATGTGAATTTAAAATACCCCCCAAAAGGAGTGAATAAATGGGAAAATATTGAAAATTGATGAAGCCAGCTACTTTGGATTTTATCATATTATTCTCTCTACTTTTGTGTGCATTTGAAAACTTCTATAATAAAAAGGTTTAAAAATAAATTGTGCTTTTAAAATAATTATAATGATTATAATAAGAACTTATTTACTTATGTGTCTACCATATAAATAACAATAAACAAACTGAAACAAACAAAAAAAACAATGAATTAAATATAATCGTGCCCAAATAGGGCAAAGGAAAATCATGAAAACATCATAAGTATACAAAAGATTCATTTAAAATTTTTTGACCTAAGGTTAATTCTATTTTCAACTGACTTCATGAAGTCAGAGTTGTTCCACATAGAGAGCAAGTTAATACTTCTCTAGTTTTTATATTACAAAGACTAATGGTGGTTTTCTTTATCTACCTTTCCTTTGATATTTTAATTACCCTAAAAATAAGGGGGTCGAAGCGTTAAAAAATAAGAGAAGAAGCAATTTTGAGCAGCTATCTAATCTCCAAATGCCTCAAGTTTAACCACAATTTTTTAGGTACAAAAAAGACCTTCCTTTCAATTTCCTATCAAGAATGTCTTCTTGATGCTTAGTTTATCATTTGGATAAAGAAAGAATTTGCATGAATAAGCATATATGAAATATTTCTATTCAATTCAATATATCCATAGGTTTCTGCAGAAAGCCAATCACATCTAAATATGAATGCTTCTCACAACTCAACATCATCAGTAGAAGCAGAAAAGAATGATGAAGTGAATTCATCATCATCTGTGTAGTCTGAAATTGGAAGAACAGTAACAAATGAAATAGGAGATGTGAATTCATATTATACAGTAACAGTAAATAGAGGTGGTGGTAAATTTACCCTTGAATTGTTAGTTTCACTCTCATTTCTACAGGGCTATTTGGAGATTGTAAAACAACAGGGAGAAAGTAAAAATAAAATATGCAAGAAAACCTAGAATAATTCACAAGAACATAATTAGAATCATTAAGGAACTTTTTAAAAGATGAATAATGGTCATACATATCTACATTTTTAAGAGCCCATAATGTGACTGATACATGCCGAAGTTGAGAGCCACTGAAATATAAACAAGTTAAAAATAAATAGAACCTATTCAATAAATGGTGTTGGGAAAAGTAGACAGATATGTGCCAAAAAAATGAAACTAGAGTACCTCCTTACACCATACACAAGAACAACTGAAAATGGATTCAAAACTTAAAATGTTAGGCTCCAAACCATAAAAATCCTAGAAGAAAACATAGGCAGTAAAATCAGACATTTCTCATAACAATATTTTTTCTCATATATCACCTTGGGGAAGGGAAACTAAGAAGTTTTTGTACAGCAAAGGAAATCATCAACAAAATGAAGACAACCCACTGAATGGGAGAACATATTCACCAATGATACATCTGATAAGGAGTTAATATCCAAAATATATAAAGAGCTTATACAACTCCCCACCAAAAAAAACAAACAATCCAATTTTAAAATGGGCTAAGCACCTGAATAGACACTTTTCCAAAGAGAACGTATGAACGGCCAACAGGCAAAAGAAAAGAAGCTCAACATCACAAATCATCAGAGAAATGCTAGTTAAAACCACAATGAGATATCACCTGACACCTGTCAGAATGGCCATCATCAATAAATCAATAAACAGCAAGGGCTGGCAAGGACGTGGAGAAAGGGGAACCCTTTTGTACTGTTCGTGGGAATGCAGTGTGGTACAGCCACTGTGGTAAACAGTATGGAGGGTCCTCATAAAATTAAAAATGGAACTGCCTTATGGTGCAGTGATTCCACTTCTGGTTATATATCTGAAGAAACACAAAACATTAATTTGAAAGAATATAGCACCCCTATGTTCACTGCAGCATTATCTGCAATAGCCAATATTTGGAAGCAGCTCAAGTGCCCATCAGTTGTTGAGTGGACAAAAAAGCTGAGGTACATTTACACAATGGAATACTCCTTGGTTATAAAAAGAAGGAAATCTTACCCTTTGTGACAGCATGGATGGACCTGGAGAATATTATGCTAAGTGAAATAAGCCAGAGAAAGGTAAATACCATATGATTTCACTCGTGAAATCTAATGAACAGAATAAACTAACAAAAAAAAATAGAAATCAACTTGCTGGGTAAAAAAAGCAAAGAGATTTAGCAAAAGCAAAAACAGAAAACTTCATAGACACAGACAACAGCAAGGTGATTACCAGAGGAGAAGTGGGAGGAGGAGGGAGAGTATGAGGTAGAAGAGGGTAAATGGGGGATAAGTGGGAAGGAGGCTTGACTTGGGGTGGTGAACACACAATACAGTGTACAGATGATGTATTATAGAATTGTACACCTGAAACCTATATAATTTTATTAGCCAATGCCACTCTAATCAATTCAATAAAAAATAAATAAATAAATTTAGAAAAGAAACAGGAATAATTTAATTTAATTTATGGGAAACAAAGCCTCCTAGTCAAACTTAAAACCTTCAGTATTTTTAAATGCATACACCTCGCATTTAAGGTAATTATTTAATGCCCATTATGTGCCAGTTACCGAACAAGTCACTTTCCAAAAACGTGTTGTAGGGAAGCAAAATTTGCTACCCCCAAATAAGCCAGTTTGGCACATTGATTATTTTGAATTAAACTTACTGAAGAAATAGCTAGTGCAAGAAGTACTCTGATCCTCCTTTGTCCCCCTGAAAGCAGGAAATGTATTTCCCAGGTGAAAGGTGCCTTCCTGCACCAGGAGGTAGAAAGACATCCTTATCACTAGAAATAGGTGACTCAGGTCTGAGAAGGCTGTGTAGACAAACTCCTCTTAGTTTCTTCACTAATTAGTACCCAAGACTAAGTTTCTTTGTCTTGTCAGTTCTTCACAAACTTACTGTTTCTTAGCCTAACAGGTACAAAAACTGTCTGCTTTGCTCATTTCTTTGACCCTCTCCTATCTATGTGAGGCTCCTGTATATATAAAATTAGGTCTTTTCTCCTGTTAATCTGTTTTGTGTCACTTCAATTATTAGACCAGCCCAATGAACCCAGAAAGTTAGAGGAAAATTTTTCCTCCCAAAGAGTGTCATTTAATGCAGAAATCACTTCAAAGTAGGTACAGTGATTTGCATTTGAGAAATGAGAAAAGGCTCCTCAAAGAAAAATTATCTCAGATCTCTTTGATCCACTGTACTCATGGTTGCAAGCGCACCACACTGATTTTTGTGCTCAACTCAAATTAGTATCATATTAAGATGCCTCAGTTAAAATAAAATCACATTAGCAATGTAATTCATTTCCCTGTCTGCTATCTGCAAGGGTCTTATTCAATTAATATATCCAATTTGAGACTCATAAACTTTAAAAAGGGGGGAGGAGGCTAATGGGCCAGGAAGTACCATTATGATATGGTGAAGATTTATCTTTGATGGCTTTCTATAGATAATCTCACAATTTTGTGCCTGTCTAAAATTCTGCAGCTTCCAGCTGTCATCTGCCCAGTGTTTTCTCTATGCTCACTGTGTTAATTGCCCCAGGTATACCACATGCTCTGGACCCCATCTGCCTCTCGAATCATCATTAAAGTCTGTCTTTAGTCTACTCCCTAGGCCCCCGTTTGGTAACTGGCTTGAAAATTTCAGTTAATTTCTAAACCAAAGAATAAAGTTGGGATTATTTGTAACTATGTAAATTTTATACAACATAAAATGGTCAGTGAGAAAAATACATTGGTTTCAGAGATAGGATGGCTTTTCTTAAAACACACCAACCCTGTCCATCAAGAAACATGAGAGAATTTGAGAGAAATAAGTAGGTCTTTGGCAATTCCATGTACCTCTTTGTAAGACCAAATAACAAGAGAAGGGTAACTCCATTTCATCAACACAAAGGACAGTTCGATGAGAACATTCACTTTATGTGGGCAGGTAGTTGACAGAGCTTATAGTTAATCAATCTATAAAGCCAAAGGGACTCCTAACACTCCACGAAGTCCATATGATAGGGGACTTAAGAGTTGGAAAATTTTAGTTTAAGGTAAATAGTTATAAGCCTAGCAAGCAATGTATATGTTAAAGCTTTTGTTTCAGAAACTACAGATAGATGAGGCCCATCCTGGCTCCTGGGAAAACAGCTGACCCCCTGGGCCACTGCTAAAGATTATAGCCTGGGGACAAGTGGAGGCATCCAGGCCTTTGTGTTCCAGGGAGAGACAGACGACCACCTGCCCCTGGGAACAGCTAACTGTCCAGGACAGAAATGCTGCAGTCTCTTTTACCTCATTCTCCCTGAATTTCAAAACCCCTCACCACACCTTGTTTACTCCCTATTATAAAAAGTCTGGCCTGGAAAGAAAAGGCAAGGTGGTTCTTTCAGGTGTGAACCCGTCGTCTTCTCAGATAACCGGCCATCTGAATAAAGCACCCATAGAGATTCAATCACTGCCATTGCTTATTGGGTTTGGCAGTGATAGGCAGCCCAAAGGCCGGTGTCTTTTCCGGTTTCATATTCTGTTCTGTGTGTTTTACACATGAGGAAACTGAGGCTCAAAAAAGCTTCCATAATGACCCTGGGACACATACCTTGTAAGTGTTGGGTCTAACACTCATGTCATATGATGCGTTGCAAAGTTTACAGTATGGGAAATATTTTCCAACAAATAACATGTTAATGCTAAAAGTGAAAACAGTAACAACAAAAAGCAACCATAAAGCACAGAAAAAAAGGTGAAAACATTATCTAACTCAGACCTGAGCCATACTGATAAATAAAGCATCCTTTCTTTCTACTGGCAACCTAAATAAAGAAGTAAATTTAAGGCAAGCTCAGATTACCAGAAATTGAGTTTATTTGGGACTAGCAGAGGCTTCGCAATTACGGAAATGCATGCTATAGCAAACTACACCCCAGTTCCTTAAGGGTTTGGGGCAGCTGTATTTAGGAATAAGGAGTACAAAGAGGGGAAGTCCATCCAGAGTCTATGCAGTAAGTTCATTGGCTTGATGATGGGCAGAGACTCTCGGCAGATGTTCATTGGTAAGGACTTAAGTCTCAGTCTTCTATAAATCAGACATTTAATGGAAATCAGTCTCTCTGTTAAGTTCTGTTCTTCTGAAGGTGCATCTGTGAGATTATTCATTTCATATGTTCCAGTTCCAAGTTAGACTGAAATCCTTTCACACTATCATTCAACACTTACAGAGTAAAAAACTATTTGCTCAATACTGGAGATTCAAAGAGTGAGAAAAAGAAAAGGAAAGGAAAAACACAATCATCGCTCCTCTTCTAGTCTAGAAATGGGCTTCTTAAACTAAAATGCTTTGAAGGACATCGGGGGCCCATGAAGCCAACAAAATTTTTGAAAAATGTTATGGATATTTTTTTTCCCTGGGAAAATAATCTTCATTTTAACAGTTTCTCAAGGGGTATAATAAAATGAGATTTTAGGAAAAGAAAAATAATTTTCCCTGTACTCTTCTAGGTTCTTGTCCAGCATGCCTTTGTAATAAAAGATAGATTAACAAGAGAAAAGCAAGCAGAAATTCAATATCATGTCTACCTTCGGTATACATGGAGGAGGCCCAGGAAAACTGAGTAAATCCCCAAAGTGCCCCAAACCACCACCTTAAACACCATCTCCAGCTAAAAACAAAGAAAGGTGTTGAGGGAAGGGAGGAGCAAGTTATGGGACATTATCAGGCAACGCACAATAAACAAGGTACAGTTGTTATGCAGATTTAGGTTGTTGCTTTCCCCATTGATAAGAGTTTCTACAGATTTTTTTCATCCTTCTCTTCCTGGTATAGAGAGGGAGACACCTTTACAAATGGAGATTTCCCTTATAAACGTAAATATCTCTTACAAAAAGTAATATGCCCTCAAGTTTTCAGAGCTTCTCCTGTATCTGCTAGTTCTTAAAAATAACCAGCTAAAGATAATCCTCATGCCAAAATATTTTGGGGTGGCAAATTTAGCTCCCCTTCAAGATTCAAAATAAATTAAGAACCATTGACTCAAATTAACTGTGGACTCAGTAACAGGTAATATCAGGAATCTTAAATATAATCTTCCTACATAAGCTCTTTAAAAGGCCAATTTCTCAAAATCTATTGAGCAACAGTTTGTTAGTTACTATTTTTATAATGTAGGAAAACTACAAATCCTTGTGAAGACAGAAGAAGCAACGATCTTTCAAAAACTAAGTTACAATCTTATTTTTAATAAAACCTATTTGAACAATTACAATTATTTAATTACAACAGGATTGTAAAAATAGTCTTAAAAGTCACTTAATAATCAAAGATGGTTTATCTGTGTGAGGGGAAGATAAAAGGAATATTTTGACAAACTCAATTACTTTAAGAAAAGAGTAGAAAATCGAATTGGTACTCTCAAACATAGAACTCATCTACATTCTTTTGGGTAACCAAATACTTTCTCACCTAAACAGGAACATTTTTGATAGTGAAAAGGAGTGCTGAAAATAATCAACAGTCATAAAGCCAGCTATATAGCCATTCCAATCTTGTTCGACATATTAAAAATATTAAACTTTAGTTTTTCTTACGGTTGTATTTTTTTTATTTCATTTGCTTTGCTCTGTTTTCTTTTTTTTTGTAAGATTTTTTAAAAATTTATTTTTAGAGGAGAAGTGGGGGAGAAAGAGAGGGTGAGAAACATCAATGTGTGGTTGCTTCTCACTTGCCCCCTACTGGGGACCTGGCCCACAATGCAGGCATGTGCCCTCACTGGGAATCGAACTGGTGACCCTTTGGTTCACAGGCCGGCACTCAATCCACTCAGCCACACCAGCCAGGGCATGTTTTCTTTTTTTACTGAACGCCCCAGACTTACAGCCCTATAAAAATATGTAAATCAACCTTCAATATTAGCTAATTTATACAACTTTGAAAGTGCAATTTTCATGGGACTGTGATTTTTTTAAAGTCCTTTCCTACACATTTTACTTTCTCATTAAGAAAGAATTCAACCTATAAAACCTAGTTGCATATAAGGACCAAGATTCATCTGGCCCCTAAATCTCTCTTTAGCAAAAACCCACAGAGAATAATTCTGTGGTTTTTTTTGGTTTTTTTTTTAAGATTTTATTTATTTTTAGAGAGAGGGGAAGGGAGGGAGACAGAGAGGGAGGGAAACAGCAATGTATGGTTGCCTCTCACATGGCCCTCATAGGGACCTGGCCTGCAACCTAGGCATGTGCCCTGACTGGGAATCGAACTGGGACCCTTTGGTTCCCAGCCCGCGCTCAATCCACTGAGCTACACCAGCCGGGGCTAATTCTTTGTTTTTAACTAAACTTCTTAACTATGCAATTTCAAAGCTCTAATATATATGATGCCTCTATGGAACAAAGAAATCGTTTTAAAATAATATTATGATATTTATCTTTTCTTTAGTTCTTTTATTCCTTGTTGCCAATACTTTTAACATACCCAGGGACTAATGACTTCATTACAAGTAGACTTCATCTTATATCCTTTATTTTTAACCTGAATTCTGAGTTTCCTCAAAGCCTAAATTACTGGCATGAACTTTCAATCTACCGATGAAATCCACTAGGAAGGACATTCCTGTTGACATCCAATACTTTGTCCTGTTAAAAAACAAAATTCAACCAAGTAAATTTGAATATCTAATTGGCTTTATTAAGTGATTCTCTGAATTAGGCAGGACTCCTAGCAACTGAAAGGATGCTCAGAGGGGTTGTTCAAAATGGGAGGTTTTTATAGGAAGAAGGGTGAGGCGAGGGGGCTATTGACTAAAGAAAAGGAAGGATTATTTGGGGGCCTCCTTTCTTTAGGGGTAGAGGAGGAGAACAGTTTTTTCATTCAGATTGCCTCTTATTTTTTGGAGGATAGAAAGTGCTCATGTGACAGATTACCTTGACCAGAAAATTCCAGCCTACTCAATTAAAATATTTCTGGGAAAGGTTGAAGCTGTGATGACATCTACGTTTAGTGTCAAATTTTTAGCATGAGTGATGCCATTTTGGGTACGTGGTTTTCTTTTTAGCAGTCCTTTGTTAATTCCTTGATAAGTCATAATTTTAATTTTTAATAGGTAGTTTATCAGCCACAATAAAAAGCAAAGATTTGTTAGAGAGAGCTGCAGGGTTCTGGGTTATGTTGTACATTCTGATTAGCATTTCCTTCCGCAAATACTTCCAGTATCATTGTTTTTTTAGAAAATAGTCAATCTCATGAATGCTTCATATATTGAAAAGAAATTATACCACTTTGGGGAGGAGGGATAAAGATGAAGGGGAGCGCAGTTTGGCAAACTATAATATGCCTTTTGGGGATGTGGATTATTTTAAGCTGGTTATTTTTAAGAAACAAAAAACTCAAGAGAAGCATTTTACCTGCCTAAAGGAATTCAGATAGAAAAAGCTGCTTAAAGAAGGAAGCGTCACCTTAGCATCATAATACAAATTAAATGTAGCAGAAGGAGAAACCAAGCAAAGACTGTTAGACTTCCTTCTGTCTCCATTGATTCCAGGTGGCCAAGCAAGAATTTCTTTGCTCTTTCTAATCTATCTGTGAGTTGCCTCATTCCCTTTAAAGTCCCAGATCCTTGCCCCTGCTCCTTTGTCTATAATGGTATATACATCTCAATTACCCAGTGTGGCCTCAGGTGTTATATTCTTATGGAGCCCCTGTATGTACGTATGTAATAAATTTGTTCATTTTCTCCTGTTAACCTGTCTCAGGCTAATTTGATTATTAGTCTAGCCAGAAGAACTCAGAGGGTAGGGAAAAAGAAAATTTTTTTCTACCCCCACAAAGAACAAGAAAAAAAATGCCCCCAAATCAGAAGCAGTGGTTGAAAGTATGCTAGTGTAAACTCAACCAGAAGTAATGTTCTACATTTAAAAAAGCAAAAAACAAAAAAACCTGAAGTACATTGATCCTGGCAAAAATAACTGCACACCCTACAATGATTCCTTTAGTGATCAACTGAATATAAAACAAAAACCCACTCTCATACAAACTCAATCCATTCATAGATCATTGCTCTAAAGCAACCTCAGGATCTTTTGTTTTGCTTTTAATCCAAAATGAGATTTCTCTCACAGCTTTTCTCTATGCTGATTCAGGAAGAGCATAGTTTCATAGTTTAACTATGTTAAATTGAAAATTCTAGGGGGAAAATATTACCTGTTGAATCATGATATAGTTCATAATAATTTCCAGAATAAGTTTAATTAAAAAGTAGATGGGATTGGTACCATAAAACCTGCAACATAAATACTAAGAAGATATAACATTTCCACTCCCCAAAAAATAGCTTTCACATGAAATCTTGCCACCAGATACAGAATAGCTTTGGGGTTAAAAAAGAGACAGTGAGTGAGTGAGTCCCGTATCTCCAGCAATATCCATAGACAACTTACTGCTAACTTGTAAACAATAGAGCGGCACAGTATGCATGTCCAAGAAGGTCTTTATATGTCATAAAGCCACTCAAAAGTGCACTTGCTACAGCAAGTCTGATTGTGAGCTGCGATGTGCTAGAAAAGAAACTGCTTAAGCTGAGGTCATCAGTTAGTAGAAAACAATTTCGCTCACACAGAGAAGCAGACTTACTGCTGTGCATCTGACACAGGCAGATTGGAATTCAAAGACAGAGTTGCATAATGCAAGTTGGCTGAGAAAATGAATCTTGGATGCTCCTTTTGAATGACCAGGGCCAAAGAAAAAGGTGATGGGTGCTTCCTCTAAAGCAGGGCTTCTCAACTTGGCACTGTTGCCATCTGGAGCTGGCAACTCTGTCATAGGGGCTGTCCTGTGCATTGTAGGATGCTTAGCAGCATCTGTGGACTCTACCCACCAGATGCCATTAACATCACTCTCTGCAACCTGTTATGTCAACCAAAAATGTCTCCATACATCATCAAATGTCCCATGGGGAAGTAAAATCACCCCTAGTTGAGAACCACTGGTTTAATGGAAGGCAGAACTTTATGAAAACATTGCAAAGCTTACATGGTGGTTTTATTTACATTTCTAATTTGATTCTGGTATAATTTGCTTTCTTTTCTAAATTCTAGAAACACAATTTGTTAACTATAACATCCTTCCTCCAGCCCTTACTCCCAATCAAAGATAGCAAAATAAGTCTATATTTTATTTCATATCATATAACATGCTTTAAAAAAGGAATCTCAGACAAGTTTCTAAAGTCTCTTGTGATATTTTTTTCTTTTAGTATCTTGAAATACAGCACACAAAGGAGTGTTCTGGGTTACAAAGGATGGGATCCCTAATGAAGACCAACTCTTTATTAATATTGAATGCATTAAACTATTTAAACCACAAAGCCCTGCTGAGAAGAATGTATATTCACACTCATAAACAATGCATAAAGGAGGTGGATTCAAGAGGAACAAAATTAAATAGCCTGATTAAAAAGTATTGGGAGCAAACAGAAAGGCACAAAAATGTAATTGTATGTAAATACTTTACTCTGTCAGGTCTCTTAAGATGGATATGTTGAAAGTCTCAAAAAAAAAAAAGAGAGAAAGTTTCACCACTTTAAAATGCTGGCCTATGATTCCTTATCCATTCTGTGGCTTGCAATGCTTGATGTCACATACCCTGCCAGAACATCTTTAAACTCAATTTGATTCTAAAACTTTGCTTAACTCTGCTTCAACCTTCTAGTCACCCAAGGCCAGAACCTCCAAGTCAAATGAATGACAGAACTAATGTAGCTAACAAGATATTGCCTTTTATTGCTTCATAAAGCTTTCAATCTAATAAGTCATTAATGTCTGAATATAAATTTATTGACTTCCATTGAGATTAACAGCAGGTCAAACATATCAACTGAATTCAAATGAGTCAATTGGATCATGTTGGTCAATAAATGTTGATCCAAATTATAAAGAGCAGCCAGGTTCGAGTGTAATGAAGCCTACGATAACCTATACAATATGTCTTTTGTTAGGGAACATTGCCCCTGAGAATAAAAATGAAGCTTAAGGTAACAGCATATTAATGTTGACATCCAACCCTAAAGAAAATCATGGAACACATATTCAGGTACAATCAGGGATGTGCTGATATGGCACTTAATAGCATTAACTTGTTTTAGAGTATTTTTCACTCTGAAGATAATGAAATTATGTGAGTACTATGAACACCAACATTTAGCTAATCAATTTGGTGGGCACCGACATCAGTGAGTTTAGTTAACTTCCACATTGAAAAAAAGAGAAAGAAAACAGTAATTCATAGAGATATAAATATTATTTTAATATCTAAATTATACTGTGATTAAGACAAATAATGAACAAATAAATGTCACCATAGACAATAATAACTAACTGTTATGTGTCACACACTATGGATTGACTCATTTAGTTCTCGCAAATCTTGGAAATAATTATATGATCTCCATTTTATAGATGGCAAAACTGCGGCATAGAGAGGGAACATAACCCCACCACTGAGTGATGGAAGTGGGCTTTGAATTCCCTACACACATCGCGAAAACTACTGGATTGTCTGTCTTTTAGGGCTGAGATGAAAGAGTAGGAGAAAGTGACCATCTTTGTGACCTCCCATTGTGTACAGTATGGTCGAGTGTGATTCTGTAGCTGGCATTTGAAATTTGCTGACCCAGATAAAAAGGAAAAACTCAGTTTTGCACCTGTGTAGAGAAAACCCAGTTCTTCTCTACTGTGTCTTTCTTTCCCAAGTCTCTCTCCTTCATTACTCACAAAACACACTTAGGACACTCCTTCCTGGCTACCAAATCTGTGGGATTTTCCCCCACAAGAAGCAATGTTCTGCAACACCAGCTGTGTGCCCTATAATTCAACCTTAATGCTGACACTGTCTATTGGGAGGGTAGCAGCCATCAGATTCCACAGGTTAAGGACTCAGTCCTACAAGTCTGCTCACCACCACCCCCCTCCAACCCACGCATTTATGACACCAGTACAAGCCCAGGTGGCTACCTGTGTTTCTGACCAAATTGGCTATAAATCAGCTTCCATTAATTTGCTAGAGCAACTCACAGAACTCAGAGAAACATTTTGCTCACTCGATCACCAGTTCATTTTAAAAGACTATGACTCAGGAACAGCCACACGGAAGAAATGAATAGGGTCAGGTGTGTGGGAAGATGGGCAGAGCTTCCATCCATTCTTCTGGTACACCATGGACCCAGCAGCTCTCCAAAACCCCATACTTCTGGGATTTCATGGAGGCTCCATCACATGGGCATGATGAATCATTGATTCCATTTTCAGCCCTTCTCCCTTCTCAAGAGATGGGGATGGGTGGGGCTGAAAATTCCAAACTTCTCATCACGACTTGGTATTTCCAGTGACCAGCCCCCATCCAGGAGCCATCCAGAAACCCTCTCAGAGTCACTTCATTAGAAGAAAAGATACTCTTTAAAATTTTTTTCTATTTATTTATTTTAGAGAGGGGAAGGGAGGGAGAAAGAGAGGGAGAGAAACATCAATGTGTGGTTGCCTCTCGCACACCCTCTATGGGGACGTGGCCTACAACCCAGGCATGTGCCCTGACTGGGAATTAAACCGGAGACCATTTGATTCACAGGCCAGCACTCAATCCACTGAGCCACACCAGCCAAGGTGAAAAGATACTCTTATCACCCAGGAAATTACTAGGCTTTCAGGAGCTCTGTGCCAGGAGCTGGGGGTAGAGATCAACACATATATCTGATTATAAAAGCACAATATCACAGCCAGGTTACTAGCATTCTAAAATCAATAGCTGAAAAAACAGAAGGAATAATAGAAAAAAAGATATATTAAGCAGATATCTGACAATTACAATATTCTGCTGGAAGATAATGTCAGAACTCAAATTTTCCTTTCAGTTTGCCTAATTTCCTTCCATTTCGGTTTGAATATTAAACACCTGCTATCTTATATGAACTTTGTGTGTCCTTAAAACTAGTTATCAATCTGGGAACTCAACCACAAAGTTCCTTATTTCTCGTATCAAAAAGATTCTAAGTAGAGCTTTGATATCTTTCCATCCTTAAATAAGTTTATCACAGCCACCTCTATTCAAGAGAAGTAAATATAATTGCAGATCCAACAGTAACACCTTAACAACTTAAGAAGATGATCACTTAACCTGCATATGGAGTTTTGAGAGGAGGCTAGATAATATAAGTAATTAAATTAAATTAAATGTGAGTAGTTGTGTTGGCCCCAACTCCACTTCTGTGGATTCTGCCTACTGGAGGCAGATGGTTTATTACAACTTGGAGAAGACTCCTGGAAAACTAACTATTTCTCTGGGAATTTTAACTCAGAGATTAAAATTTTGGACAATTTTTTCCTCTTTACTCAACACACGCCGCCAGGTAAATTGGAAGCTTCACAGCCAGCTAAACGCAGGAAGTCAAACAGCTGTTAGACTTGCTTCATTCCCCAGACTGGTTCGGTTCCAGTTGAACTTGTTAGGCTCTAGCAAGAACAAGGCTGACCTGGACGAGGAGGCCCATTATCATAAGGCCTGCTGGATCCAAACAAATCCCTGCCGTGCCTACGTTCCTGCAGCCAACCCCCAAGGATAAGACTAATTAAAAGTTTCCAGTGAGTTTCAGAGTAATGCTTCAACAGATCGATGATGATGTCAAAAGACTCAGTGACTAACATTGGCTAACTGATCCCAAGATAAGTCTCTAGACCCAGAAGAGGTGGAAGTGCAGGTACACGCCTGTCTCCCTACTAGAGGGTTACTCATATCGGGAAGTCTTCTGGTAATAAGTGTGGTAGAAAGATGACTCTAGTATGTAAGGCCAGGGCTGGTTGTAGTAAAACCACAGGTTATTTTTATAGGAAAGTACTGGGCTCTGAAATCCTGTGTACTCTCACACACACATACTGCCCTCCCAAAATGTTAATTTTATAAGCCTAATATTCTGAAGATAAACAATGCTCATAAAAGAGGAATTCCTGATACCTAGAGTAATGGATGAGTTCACAATAATGATTAGAACTTTCTCTTACACATTCATCAGTTTTATATACATGGGGTTTTCTGAGCTTTGCTGGAGTGCTCAGGTCCAGTGCTATTTATGCTTGCCAACACATACGCCACCTGAAAAAGTAATATAAAATACTTTGTACTAGAATAACACCATGTGTGGCTCTACAGAAAGACATGAATTTTTAAAATAGACATACTATAGCCCTGACTGGTGTGGCTCAGTGGATTGAGCATTGGCTGACAACCATAGGGTCGCCAGTTCAATTCCCAGTTGGGGCACATGCCTGGGTTATGGGCCAGGACCCCAGTAGGGGTCACATGAGAGGCAACCACACATGGATGTTTCTCTCCATCTCTTTCTCCCTCCCTTCCCCTCTCTCTAAAAATAAATAAATAAAATCTTTAAAACAAAAGACATACTATAAAATCATAAAAACTCAAATTTGGAAAGGGCCTTGTAAGTCTTCAACATCCACTCCCAAAATTAATATAAATATAACTTTACTATCTGATTCTAAGTAGTCTTTTGGAAATCCATATCTCTAGCCAATTTATACATCATTTGTGCCAAATGTTTTATAAGTTTTTCATTGGCATGACCTTGAAGCTATAATAGATGCTGAAACGCCTGTGATATTTCTGTGTTCTAGGACAGTATAAGGATTAAACACAAGGAAGTTAGAGCATAAAAAAATTTAAGTCTCATGAAGGACAGTCAAGAGCCCATACTGTTGCCATCAAGGGGACAGCAGAAGCCGTGACAGGGTACAGTGAGAGCTGAACACAAGTTTGCCCCGATGGGTTCCACTCAACCTGCAACTAGCCCCACGTGACCCATCCTTGACTCACCACATTAAGGAAACCCCTCTCACCAACCCACAGATCTGTTGTTCTCCATTGTTAGTTTTCCTTGCGTGTTAATGCAGATGTTACACATCCACAATAGTGTTTACTCACATATTATCTCAATTTCTTGATTCTGCTTGGCCCAGTCACTTTTCCAGGTGGCTTTTAACTGCCACCATAAGAACAGCACAACACATGAAAAAAGTACCCAGATTCAGTTAATTTCTCAATCACAGAAAATGTATTCATTTGCTAGAGCTGTCATAACAAAGTACCATAAACTGAGTGGCTTAAACAACAGATGTTTATTGTCTCACAGGTTGAAGGGTTGTAAGTCCGAGGTCAGGGCGACAGCAAAACCTCTGAAGGCAGTAGGGAAGAATCTGTTCCTACCTTCTAGTAGTTCCTTGACTTTACATGGTGTTCTCCCTGTGGGTGTGTCCATCTCTGAGTCCAAATTTCCCTTTTGTATAAGAATACAGTCATATTGGATAAGGGTCCACCCTAATAACCTCATCCTAACTTGACCCTATTTACAAATAAAGTCACATTCACAGGTACCGGGACTTAGGACTTCGACACCTGTTGGGGGATACAATTCAACCCAGAACAGCAAATTGCACATCTATACATTTGCAATTTGAAGCCATGTCTTCTTCCTTCTTTCTCTGCTCTTCTTATTCCTCATTCCTCAACAGTCATCATTAAGATCAATCTTCAAACTGTACTACTCCATGATTTGGAGGGATAAGGTAATTTATATATATATACATTTTGGTAAAGTATAATTCTTTATACTCATTACCATTCTTTGTGAACATTACACACACAGCTTTTTTGGGAAAAAATAATACTTGTGGACCAATTTGCCCATGGCTTATATGGATTTAAATGCAAATGATTTTGGCAGCACCTTAGAGAGAAATAAATAGTAAATGAACTTTGAATAAGCTCCAACCTTCTGCATGCATCCAACCTTCCTTGGCTCTATTACCCAGAATATTGGAATTGGTCAAGTAAGATGTCAATATTAAATTGTGTATATAGCTGTTCAAATATTTAATTCCTTTATAGATAATATGGGACAACCTTGTTTTCCAAGGCTATATAAGAACTGGGGGGAAAGCAAGGGCTTCAATGACAATTAAAATATCTTTCGTTCCTGAGCCTCCCAAAATAATGCTACTTGGGACTACATGTTGCTAACATCCTCTCCTTCTTGATGGGTCTTAAATCACTCATAAACACTCCTTTGTAGCTGTTGGAGCTATTTCACTGCTATTACTCCAAGCCCACTCTGCTTTGAAGTCAGGTGCCTAAATTTGAATCCTTATCTTAACACAAATAATTCCAATCTGGGAAAGTCATTTTCCCTCTCCGATCCTGTTTCTACATCTCCAATGACCCTCTTTTCCCCCTCTTAAATGTTGGATTTCATTAAACGTTCCTGGCACAGAGCAAGCACTTAGAAATGGTTGAAAGCATAGATTTGGCAGTCATATAATCCTGGTTTGAATCCTGAGTAGCTGAATGTGAACTTGACACACCACTTAACATCCCCTGTATTTCACGTTCTTATAAACTGTAGATAATAATGGTGCCTCTTTCACAGGGTGGGCGTGAGGACTAAGATGAAACACTATGGACAGCACCTAGCATCCTGCCTGGCACTCAGCAAGCCCCATATAAACATTATTAATATTATTATTATTTAATATTATATATAATTATAATATATAATATAATATATATTTTGTTATTATTATTATTCAAAAGCCTGTGAGAGAGCCCAGTGGTGCCACTACAGGGCTGTTGGCATTTCTGTCATTGCTTCTGTGCTCTGTCAGCAGTCTTAGGGCTGCCTGAGATGAGAGAATGGTCCCTCCTCAGCCAGGAAATACAACTATGGCTTAAGAATGCAAAGACTAGCTGATTCTTTCAATGTCTATAGATCTTTTCCCTGAGTGGTTGGAAACTGCCCCTGGGCCTTGGCAGCTCCACGTTGGTCCTAGGACCGGCAGCATTAGCATCAGCATCCCTTGGGTTCCAGCCCAGACCTAGTGAATCATAATCTGCATTTTTAACCAGCTCCCCAGGTGATTCATATGCATGATAAAGCAGGAGGACCCTTAATCTGGGGCTTTTCAGGTTCTTTGAGAGATACAACCCAGGGCTGAGCTTCAAAATACCTTTTCTGAGTCCACATATAAATCTATCTACCCCAGCTTCCTTAAATGTCAGAGTGGAGTCTCATGCCCTCTGGCTTCTTGGAATCTACTTTCCAGACTATTGCAGCTTCCGTTCACCTGGATTTCAGTGTCTTGACAATTATACTCCTACACCGTGATAAGATTTCTAATATTTATACATAAATTAAGTTTATGTTCCCCACCCACTCTCTGAGTATTCCAGTGTTTTATGTAATAAAGTCTGAGGACTCTTCTATTGCTTATCTAAACAACACACGCAAAGCCCTGAAACTAATAAACCGTTAAAGAAATAGCTCGCATTTTTACCCTGAAAAATGTCTTTAATGTACTTTCGGATGATAAAATCTACCCAGTCATACTTTATTAACATGTGCATTGTTAATATAGGAATAAAAACTTTGTATTATAGCTCCCCAAAACAATCTTCCGCAATCTAAATCACTTAAATATCTATTGAGTCTAAGTGCATTTTCATTTTTGAAATGTGATTTTTGACTATACATTTCATAATGGTTTTCAGTGCATATGTATATAATAATGCAGTTGGGTCGGAAGGTTAGATGTAATAGTTTAATATCTAAGCCATTCTTATTCAAGAAAGCTTCATAATAAAGATTTATTTTTGCATATATTCATCAGAAAGCGAATAAGGTTATTTTCTCTATCCTTCCACCCCTGACAACTATATTCATTGGAAAAAAGTGGGGAGCAAGGCATTAGAAGAGATTACTTACATTCATTTTAATAAAATAGAATAAATAAAAACATAAAACCCATTATGTTTCACTGGCAGCAGAATCTTACCCTGAAATGTTACCCAAAGCTCAATGACAATTGCAAGGACATTCTGCCGCAAAGGTATGGAAATCTCATGCTTGTGGAATTCTTGAGATTTTCCTGTATCTGCACTATAACCACCTTGACCTCCCATGACGACCTGGGAGAGAAAAACATAATGGAAAAGCCGTTCTGTGTTCTACACCCCGAGCAAAATGGACTGCATTGAAATGCCAATGTTAAACCAACAGCTTGAAAGATAAAATGAAAAAATAAATTCATACAGTAATATATACTTTCTCCTCTGACTCATGAGTACAGAGATGAATAAGTAGAGTAGAGATGAGTAAGGAAGGAGAAGACCTAGCCTCTTCACTACCCTCACAGTAGCAGGTAAATCAGGCAGCAGAGAGTTAGAAGATTGGGAGGAGATGGGAGTGGAAAAGGGATGCTTCCATTTTCTGAGTTATTAATCCCTCCAAGGGGTAAATATACACACCTGTAAGCTTGAAGTGACCTCTGATTTATTTTTTAACTTAGACTCAACAGACAATGTGTGGGAAATCTGCCTTACAGACTGAAATGTTCAGAGTCAATGTGGTAAGGATAAAAGAGGAATGACCGAGTCCTGAAGTTCAGGTACAGCAAGTTTAAAGAAGTCCCACTCAGAAGGTTAATGGAGATGTTCTAATCTGTTCATGGTGTTCATGCCAGGCAGAGGCTGTTTACCTCTGAGTCTGGCACCTAAAACGAGCAGCTGGCTCTATTCTGCACAGGTAGGTAAGAAGGGGGAAGTTTTGACTTTGTTTCACTGTTTTTCTACACTCTAATAAATCATTTTTCTGCCTAAATTATAACCATCTCTTCACATTTTATCAATATCTGTATTCACCATCTCTGTATTGAGTACTTCGGCTACTACTCTCTCCTAACTCCCTAAATCATTCAAAATATTTTGAAAAGTAAGAATTCTTCAAGCACTTTGCTGCTAGATTGATTGCACATGAAAAAAAATATTTTTTAAAATACTCTTCCCCCCTTTTACCTAATGAGTCAGTTACACAGTGATTCTAAACCCAATGGGCCATCCAAAACAAGCCTGTTTTTCAATGACACTTCTGCTAATTCCACTTAATTCAAAACACACATCTTGACATACACTGTGTGCCAAGGGTTTGGTGAACAAAGCTGTGCAAGATGTGCCTCCACCTTGAAAATAACCATGGCCTATATATCCTTCTCAGATGATTAAGAAAAGAAAATAACTAAAACAATATTAATAAAGGCACACTTTAAAAAAAAGAAAAGAAAATAACTCATGACAGGAAATGAGTGGGGCACAGAATTCTAACAAAATTTTCAAATTACCATCTTCATAGGCCAAGAAAATTATAAGCTTAAAGGAAATTAATCAATGTATGTAGCCAAATATTTTCTTCTGTTTCAGTTCTGGTTAGATTTTAAACATTGGGAAAGTAGCAATCAAGTGTTATGTTATCTTCAAATACCCAGCAAAATTTGGTACAGTGTTGGCCACATAGTATTTGACAAATAATTCTAAATTGAGAAGAATTATCAAGGAACTTTGTAGTTTCAAGCAGAAGGGGAAAAAAAGGAGTATGTGAAGGCATTTTTTGCCAGCAAATAATAGCATTCTCTTAACCTTGCAGAAGGCAAATGGTGAGCATGGCAGGCAGGAGGAAAAGATGGCCAAATAGGCAGGCATGCAGCCAGTGGAAAAATTTCGGGATGCTGAAAATGTCTCAGTAGATAACATTGGTTGGCTTCCATTTTGTTGGGGGTCATTTAAGCTTATCATAAAAATCTGTTTATATGACTATACATCTCTTTTACATTACTGGCTTCTCTACCTTAATTTTGTATTTGTCCAAATAAAGGTGAAACTAGTAAATGAATAAGAGAAAAGCTATTAGGAGTCAACTGGGAAGAACATGAAGGATATGGGAAATCAAATAAATCTTTTTCTTATCAAGAGAAAAAATGTCTTCTCTCCCACCTAACCCTGATTTAGACTTCACTGAATTCTTGGGATAAATATTTCAGACCCAAAATCACCATTAGCAAGATTTGCAATTTGTAATGCACGCTTTAAATGAATCACCAAGAGGGCAATAACAACTTAGCACTCCTAAGACAAAGGTCTAATACATATGACCTGAACACTGCAGCAAAAATCTCCTTTCACTATAGCACTAATTGGCACCGAGTAATGAAAGACAAAGCTGTCCACATTCCTCTGGATTGTTCTCCTAGGACAGACTCAGAAGGACTTACTGGTAGTGATGCTAATTCTTACTGTTTGTCATAAATGTCAGATTTGTAAATATTTAATACTTTTTAGAACTATTTGAAATATATAAAGGCCATCCTGAGGATGTCCAGCCCTCCTTTCCTTAGCTCTTCACCATTACCAATTCTCACTTGTTCAGCAGAATTAGATCCAGAGTAGCATTCCCCCTCAAGGCTGTCTCTGACTTCTGAAAATGATACAATCAGAGGCACTATTTCCCACACAACGGATATACCATTTCACTAAATTTGACCCACAACTTATTTTTTTATATATAAAGTTTTATTGGAACACAGGGGTGTGTTGTCTATGGCTGCTTCCCCACTACTATGACAGAATTAAGTAGCTGCAACAGAGACTGTATGTATCTCGAAGCTGGAAATACTTTCTGGCCCTTTACATAAAAAGTTTACCCACCCTGACCTACATAGGAAAAGTGTCAAATCACTGCCATATATTACTCTGTGCCAGCCACCTTAGAAAAAGACTAGTCCAAGTTTATGAAAAAAAGATATGCAAAGGGCCAATAAGCAGATGGAAGGATGCACATCATTATTCACTAGAGAAATGCAAATTAAAACCACAATGATACACTATTTCATGTCCATTAGCATGGTTGAAAATATGAAGACTGACCATACCGAGTGCTGGCAAGAATGTGGAAGAACTAAAACTCAGACATTACTGGTTGGTATGTAAAATGATGTGACCACTTTGGAAAACAGTTTAGCATATTCTTATAAAATTAAACATGCCTTTCTCTAGGCATTTACCGAAGAGAAATGAAAACATATGTCCACAAAAACACTTGGACATAAGTGTTCGTAGTAGCTTTATTCATAATGAGATGGGTTGACTCCATAAAAGAAGCTATATGCATGAGTCTGCAGGAGCTGAGCAGGGCTGCTGAGCACAGGACAGTGTAGACATCACTCATCCATAGAGTCACCAGAAGTCAGAGCTGACTCAATGGCATGTAACACACAGAAAAACTGAAAACAACCTAAATGTCCATCAAATGGTGAATAGATAAACAAACTGCATTATATCCACATAATGGAATACTACTCAGCAATATAAGTAATAAACTATTAATATACACAGCAGTATATGTAATACCAAGAATGTATTGTTGGTGGAAAAAAAAAAAAGGCCAAACAGGGAGGGATGATCTAGGCTTCTGGTCAAGATGGCTGGGTAGGTAAATACAGTATTTGAATCCTCCCACAACCACATGAAAATTACAACTAAATTACAGAAAAACAATCATTCAGAACAGCCCCAAATCTAGTTGAACAAAAGTCCTATAAACAAGCATTAAGAAGAAGCCACATCAAGATTAGTAGGACAGAGATGCAAAAAAAGTTGGTCCCACATCCACATGCAGTGTCTAAAAATCAGGAGGGATATTTCTGCTGCAGATGTCCCCCTGAGAAATCAGGGGTCCCAGAACCAAACTAGAACCCACAGTCCAGGGTTACAGTATAGGGAGTGGAGTCCCCATAACTTCTGGCTGTGAATACCAGCAGGCATTGAGGCTGAGTGAGACCGAGAGCTTCTGGAGTCCCAGGCCTTCCTCTTAAAGGGCCCATGCACAGATTTACTCAGACTCACAAGCTCTGAGCTTCAGTTCTGAGGCAGAAGCTCAACAGATGCCAGTGACATATGGAAAGAAACTGAGTGGTCTAACTGAGGGCTAGAGGAACAGCTTTCTCTCAGACAGAAGTACTAGAAGAGGCCATTGTTCATTTTCTGAGCCATCCCTCAACAGGGCCCGCAAGTGGGCACCATATCTGAATCTCCATCAACCTGGCTAACATAGCTCACCACCCCTTGGTGATTTCCTGAGATCCCCATGGGCCCACCCAAACTCTTTTTAGTGGCTTTTCCATACAAATGTCCTGTCTTAGCTCATGCTGCCAAATTTCTTAAAATCTCTGAAACAAGCAGCATCTCACCTTTGTGTACCCAGTACCTCTTGTTAAGTGGCCCTAGGCCTGGCACTAGCAGCAGCTACCTTTGGTTTGCAGCTTGGCCTTTCCTGGGAACCTCAAAGCCCAGCACAAGTAGCAGTCATTTACAAATAGCTGTGTAACTCATGCAGGGTGGCTCTGGGTAGGGCCCACATGGTGGCTGACTTTGGCCTCACTTACCAGGAGGCACCAGAGACAGTGCACCCAGTGGACAGCTTCAAAATGTACCAAAGCACCACCCACCCACCTCCATGAACAATGCACTCAAGGGATGAATTCTGCAGGTACCTGAACCCCACTGAAGTGAGTTCTGCTCCATGAGGTTACAACCTGCATTGCAGATCCTCCATGGTGGTTGCAGCCAGTCCTCAGAGCCAATCAGTCTGGCGGTAAATCCTTCCCATTGACATAGCAATGGTAATCAAGGCTCAGTTACAGCAGGAGGATGCACACAGACCACATGGCAGGGGGTGCACCAGGAACACCCAGCTCTGGTGACTAGAGAGGCTGCTCCACTGAGTCCCATAGGACACCTACTACATAAGTCACTCTACCAAGCCTGAGAGACATAGCAACTCTACCTAATACATAGAAACAAACACAGGGAGACAGACAAAATGAGGAGATGAAGAAACATGTCCGAAATGAAAGGAGAGAACAAAACTCCAGAAAAATAACTAAGCAAAATGGAGACAAGCAATATACTAGATGCAGAGTTCAAAACACTGGTTTTAAGGATTCTCAGTGAACTTAGGGGAAGAGTAGAGGAACTTAGTGAGTCAATAGAGAGATAGAAAACATAAAAATGGAGATAGAAAACATAAAAAAGAACAAGTCAGAAATGGAGAGTACACTAACTGAAATGAAAAATACATTACAGGAAATCAGCAATAGAATAGATAGAGCAGAGGATCAAATCAATGATTTTTAAGATAAGGAAACAGAAAATACCCAATCAGAACAGCAAAAAGAAAAAGAACCCCTCAAAATGACAGTAGTGTAAGGTGCCTCTGGGACCAACATTTGCATCATGGGGGTGATAGAAGGAGAACACAGAGAGCAAGATGTTGAAAACCTACTTGGAAAAACAATGTCAAAAAACTTCCCTACCACAGTAAAGGAAATAGACATACAAATTCAGGAAGCACAGAGAGACACAAAAAATATGGACCCAAAGACGCCTACACCAAGACACATCATAATTAAAATACCAAGGGTTAAAGATAAAGAGAGAATCTTAAAATCAGCAAGGGAAAAGCAGAGAGTTACCTACAAGGGAGCTCCCATAAGACTAGATAAAAAGATAAATAAATATTAAAAAAACAAAAATAAGCCAGACAGGGCCTGAAGTGGAATTTAAATAGGAAGGAACACAACAGGATCTTCTGCAGGCAGTTGTGGAAATATCCAATATCTTGATTATGGAGATGCTTACATAAGTATATGAATCTGTCAAAAATAAAAATGCTAAAAAAATAACAATAAGCCTATTTCATTTTATATAAAGTATTCAACAGTAAAGCTCATTTCTAAGAAACTATTGTTCCATAGCCTTTCTTGAGCAAGATCACCTATCTTAAATTCTCCGTATTACTCTGATTCTTGTCTCTTATTTAACAATTCTCCATTGCGCTCCCACCTTGGTATCCCTCATATTCCGATAACTACACAATGCTACATATCTTCTAAATATATTATTATTTCTTTTACATTCCTCTTAGATGTCAGACTTATAAGAACTCCACAGCTCCTAAAATGTCCTCAAATCCAACTATCTAATCTTAGCTGCTCTCCTAATGAGAAACAGGTCATGTTCATCATTTGGTTAATACAGAATCTGCCTACCTCTAATTCCTGCCACACTGGCTCCAATAACCAAAAGCTTAATTACACTTCCATGTATTCAAATATATGACATACATCTACACAAAATTGATCATATCTCCCTCAGTTCTTACTACCTTCTTCTTTAAAAATTTTATTGTTCAATTGCAGTTGTCCCCATTTTCCCCCATTACTCTCCCCTGCCCTACTCCCCACCTCCCACATTCAATCCCCTCACCATTGTCTTTGTCCATGGGTCTTTTATACATGTTCCTTGACTTGACCCTTCCCCTTCTTTCCCATTATCCCCTGCCCCCTCCCTCTGGTCACTGTCAGTTTGTTCTTTATTTCCACGTCTCTGGTTCTATTTTTCTCACTTGTTTGTTTTTTTGATTAGGTTCCATTTACAGGTGAGGTCATATGGTATTTGTCTATCACCACCTGGCTTATTTCACTTAGCATAACACTCTCTAGTTCCATCCATGCTGTTGTGAAGGGTAGGAGTTCCTTCTTTCTTTCTGCTGCATGGGATTCCATTGTGTAAATATACCACAGTTTTTTGATCCACTCATTTACTGATGAGCACTTAGGTTGCTTCCAACACTGGGCTATTGTAAATTGCTCTGCTATGAACATTGGAGTACATACGTTCTATTGAATTAGTGTTTCAGGATTCTTAGGGTATAATCCCAGAAGTGGAATTGCCAAGTCAAAAGGCAGTTCCATTTTTAGTTTTCTGAGGAAATTCCATACTGTTGTCCACAGTGGCTTCACCAGTCTGCATTCCCACCAACGGTGTACTTGGGTTCCCCTCCCTCTACAACCTCGTCAACACTTGCTTGTTGATTTGTTTATGATGGCCATTTTGACAGGTGTGAGGTGGTATCTCGTTGTGGTTTTAATCTGCATCTCTCTGATGGCTAGTGATACTGGGCATCCTTTCATATGTCTCTGGGCCATCTGTATGTCCTCCTTGGAGAAGTGTATATTCAGGTGCTTTGCCCATTTTTCAATTGGGTTGTTTACCTTCCTGGTGTGGAGTCGTGTGTAAAGTCGTTCTTTACATATTTTGGAGATCAAACCCTTGTCCAAGGTATCATTGGCAACTTCCTCAATTATTTCTTATGAAAAAAGTTTCTAACTGCAATGCTTAATTCTAGTTGACTTCTTGATATTCTCACTATGTTAAAGTTTGGTTCACACTCTTCAATTATGCAACCAAGTAAGTCAACCAAATTATTCTGTTACTTTGCAGAGCAAAACTATAGCTTGTGGGTAAAAATGTATAGGTTAAACTATTATTGCTCAATATAAGAGAAAATTTTCTAACAATTAAAACTTTCCCCAGATGTAATGTTTGAACACAGACTGGATCATTGGTTAGCTATAAGGAAGATGATTTTGTATTTCATAGAAGTTGGACTAGAAAACCTTAAAAATATACTCTCCAACACTCAGTTTGTGAAACTGAGTGGGATAAAGAAGGATATGACACTAAAGAGAGAAAAAAATTTCTAACACTTTTTCCACAAGGCCAGAGTTGTATGGTCCCATCACATACTAGATTACGTGCTTTGTTCTACTCTGGTAATTAAATAATGCTCCCAATACCACATGTCCAAAGCTTCTTTGGCCAGCATATCACTCCCAACAAATAGAATCACGGTAAATTGTGTGTCCTGGAAAACAGCAAAAGGGCAACTCTTCAAAATAGCTCTCAGCTCTAACCCAAGTCACTCCAGAACAAAAAGGACTAACAGAATGCAATCCATGCATTTTCAGAGTTTAAATTGTTACCCACAGGTTAGGGGCTCAGAATTCCAATCTTATTTGTTTTCCTCCTTCCCTCATATAAATGAACTTACCCTAGGGCCTCACTAGGCTATGGACCTTTCAGAAAACTGCTTTTGCTTGCAGTTGATAAGATTCTTTCTCTTTTTTGAATGAAAAAAAATGCATTAAAGATTTCATTCTTTATAGTTTGCCTAACAACATGAGCTCAGCAAACAGATTTAGTTTTCAAAGTAACTTATCAACATTGACAGCGTGCTCTTAAGAACAGCTGTTGCCTCATAGACTACAGTGTGAGCATACCCCTGAATTTAGAAACAATTCTGCTTAGAAGGAATATTGCACATTTAGCAACCTCCCTTTAATTACCAAAGACATTTGCATGAAAGCCCAATCTTTGTTTGGCAACTACACCTTATTATTTTTCTAGGTTTTAAAATTTAAGTCCTGAAAGGTGTCATTCTGTAATGATGACTTTCACTTGCAAGGGAAGAGCCATCTCCTCATTGCATGCTTCAGTCTAACAGCCTATTTTTGACTTTTAGAATTGATCTTTCCTTTCTTTTATGGAGTTGGCTGACTGTCAAAACTAGTTCTTTTGCGATCCTAATTGTGAGCTGCAAGGTCACATGAGTCTTGGCTCTGACAGGAGAAAATGAATTTATAAAGAAAGATACTATTCTTCATTCTTTTAATGTTCAAGATGCTAGGGAGAATTTGCATAATATGTGTTTTGCAATTTTTGTAAAATGCTATGCCATACTTTTACAACTGACATTAGTCTTAGGGTACTGGGTGCATAAGCTGATGGATCATAATGTGTGAATAGAGATAGGCTGGTGAGTTGGAGAAAAGCGAAATAAAAGAAAATATTGATGCAAGAAACACTAAAATCATCTCACTGTTCTTGCAGACTAACAGTTTATAATATAGAATGATTTCTGTAAGCTATCCACCTCTTACATATGTCTCAAAATAAATTCTGCTGATCATCTACAGTTCACTTCAATCGAGCTAAGCTAATGTTCACAAATGATTGTTTCAAAGCCTCACAAATCTGATTATTCCCTATATGAATGTACTGCCTGTGCATACAAGAAGGGAACTACGCAAATACCTTGTTTAACCTTTCATTTTATTATGAAACTCTTTAGGAATTGAATATTATTCTAAGGAAAACAGAAATAAGTAAGAACATAATTAAGACAAGTATGGAGAGCTCTTAAGTTGGCAGAGCAGTGAAGATACTTATTCCCAACTGAACAAGACATGATAACTTTCTTAGGAATAGGCTTACGCAGATAAATATAATGAGAGTACAGAAGGGGGTAGAGGAAGGCAACAAAAAGGAGAGGCTCAGGGTGCCTCAAACCACTTACTCTTATTTAGCTTTGAGTCAGCCCTAAGCAACAGTATTCCTGATGATGCATCGATATTGGTAAGGAAGTAGCGCAACAGAATAAAAGGAATATGGTTCGCCGCAAGGCTTTGTTCATTTTTATAATCACTTACAGAAATCAGGATTATTTTCAGTATCAAAAAAATCAGGTAAGTTAGCATAGCTTATGCAAAAAGACAACTGCAAGAAAAATGCATAGCACACCTACAGGGCGGGGTCACAAGTGGTTTTCCTTCTCTCCTTCTTGCTTCTCTGTATCTTCTAAAAACTATAAAATGGGCCAGATTATGCTACAGTAGCCAATAACTCCCCAAATCTCTGTAGTTTAACATTACAAAAGATTATTTCTCACTTACTGGTTGTTCAAAACCTTGGCAAACAGAGGCATCATTTGAAAAAAACGCTTCCACAGCTAGAGCAACAATGGGAGGGAAACACAAATCTAGCGATGGCTCATAAAATACCACTTAGAAGTTACACCTATATTCCACTCACATTTCATAGACCAAAGTAAGTCTCATGGCCACACTCACTGTCAAAGGGAATGGGTAAGTGCCACCTTAACGTCTACCCACAGAACAGAGAGCCAGAAACATTTGCTAAAAAGTATCAATGTCTCCGAAACACTTATTACCCACTAGTTATATTTTAGTACATATTCTTTTTATGAACACACATGTATTTTAGTTATTTACTGTTGACACTATTAGAGGCGGTCCCCTTGCCGCCCTTTGGCCTCCCTTCACCCAGCCCTATCCCCCACCACCCCTCACCTGCTTTCACCACATTGTTGTCTGTGTCCATGGGCTGTGCATATACACATATAAGTTCTTTGGCTAATCTCTTCTTCCAGTCTCCCCAACTCCTTCCCCTCTGAGATCTGTCAGTCTGTTCCATGCATCCATGCCTCTGGTTTTATAACACACACATATTTTATAATATGGTTATAAAATTGAGACAAAGATTGGGCTTGGTTGGATATTAGGTATTTGAAATGCCTTGCAGTCATCCACAAGAAAATTTTAAGTAGTTAATTGGACATAAAGGTTTGTATTTCAGAGGTTTCTGCATTATACTTTAGAATTGTAAGTCATCTGTCTTGAGAATAACCTTGAAGCCACAGCTTAGAATACTCATAAAGGAAAAGGGCATAGAGAGGAGGAAATGGCCTAGATTTGAGCATTAAATAACTCCAACAAACATTCTTTTATAACTTCAGATAAACAGTGGGAAAAGAGATAATTTTTCTTTGTTATACTTTTGCCTCATGGGGAACACAAAGCCCTTGACCTTTCTGCTTTCTCCCAATCATTAGCCCTGCTACTTTTCTCCTCCTCTTCCTTAGCCACCAAAAAATCCAATTAGCATTACCATTTCAAAAAAATCTTAGACAAACACTCAAACTCCATCACCCATCTGTCTTTTCATTATACCCATCTAAGTAAACCCCAATCTGGATGAAAGCAAATATTTGCTTTCTCTAGTCCTAGACCAAGTCAGCTGTATGCTTCCAAAGGTCACGCAATGGGGCAAGCTGGACCTCAATAAATTTGCAATGGCAACATCAGTTGGAACCCCGACACCTACCAGAAGTCTTCTCCTGTTTTTCTGCTCAACTCTCGCTCACAGCAAAGGTTCTTCAAACCTTTCCATCCTCCTCAGAACTCTGATCCCCACCTTTCCTTCTAGTCTTAAAAGATGACCATGCCCACCTGGCTGGTGTGGCTCAGTGGATTGAGCGCGGGCTGGGAACCAGGGGGTCCTGGTTCGATTCCCAGTTGGGGCGCATGCTTGGGTTGCAGGCCAGGTCCCCAGTGGGGGCCATGTGAGAGACAACCATACATTGCTATTTCTCCCTCTCTTTCTCCCTCCCTTCTCCTCTCTCTAAAAATAAATAAATAAAATATTTAAAAAAAGAAGATGATCATGCCTGATGATTTACATTAAATTCTGGGGTTATCAACCAAACTGAATGTTCTAGGCACCCACCACAACTGTACACTGTCCTCTTCTTTTCCTCTTGTTCCAAAATCAAAGGCCAGCCATGTCACCTGCACCTGATACATCACTCCCTTCCTCACTTTCAGGATCATCCTGTCCATGGGATTTCCTTCTCTGTATGTCCACTCCTTCCTCTTCATGAGGTCCTTACCATGAGGACTTAAACATACACATATCTCCATCATCTTTTACAAATCAGTGTTTCACATACTGATAGTTATTCATGATAATCCCATCACTATCCAACACTGGCTTATCTTTTAAGACAAATGCATTGTGTAGCTCTAGGATCTTTAATTTGCTAAGAAGAAATGGCATTTTATCCCCAGCATTTTGGCCTTTGGCATGCCTAAAAATTGTATTAAAAATAGTTTGGGGTGTGCAAATTTAGAGATATTAGGTAAAGCCAACTGATACTCCTCTGAATATGAAAAGAGCAGAACTGAAGGTTCTGATATCTGGCAAGAGGAAAGATCAAGAAATTCTGAGGAGCGATGAGTGCAAGGTCAAGAAGAGAAATCTTTGAAAAGAGACAAGGAGTAACAGCATAGATGGAACTGGAGGGCATTATGCTCAGTGAAATAAGGCAGTCAGAGGAAGACAAGTACCATATGATTTCACTCATACATGGAATCTAATGGCCAAAATAAATGAACAAATGAAATAGAAACAGACTCACAGATACAGAGAACAGACTGATGGTTGCCATAGGGGAGATGGGCAAGGGGACTGGGTGAAAAAAAGTGAAGGGATTTAGGAGTACAAATTCGGAGTTATAGAATAGTCACAGAGATGTAAAATACAGCAGAGGGAATAAAGCCAATAATATTGCAATAATTATGTATGGTACCAGGTGGGTACTAGACTCACTGTGGGGAGAACATTTTGTAAAGTATATGATTGTCTGACCACTATGCTGTAGACCTGAAACTAATACAAAATGACATTGAATGTAAACTAACAGAACATCAAATGCAAAATCCTTTGGCAGAAAAAAGGACCATGTGCCTAGATCATTGAGATCAAGGGAGAAATGGGTGACAAAGGACCAAGGAGGTATTTAGAAACCACAACATGTAGGGGTATACATGGCTGATGGTAAGGATTCAGCAGATCATCTTCCAAACTGACTCATGTGGGTGTCTCCCTAGGGTTGCCTCATGACGTGAAACCTGGCTCATCCCAGATTAGTAGGTCGAGAGAGAGAGGGAGAGGGAGAGATGGCACCCAGTCTCAGAAGTGGCAACTCATACTTCTACTGGTTGTGCTATGATAATACTTTTGCTGTACTATATTCATTAGAATTGAGTCAATCAATCCAGCTCACAGCCAAGGGCAAAATAGCAGGATGTGGGATCTTTGGGGGTCACCTTAAATAATCCTTCCACCATAGACCAAAAAAAGAAGAGAAAAGGGGAAGAAACAAACTAAAACTAAGGCTTGTACAGTAATGTACATAGCAGCTTTATATGTAATAGACCAAAACTGGAAACAACCCAAGTATCAATGGGAGAATGAATAAAGAAATTATGATATATCCATATAGTGGAATACTACTCAGAAACAAAAAGGAACACATTTCTGATTTAGGGCACCAGATAGATAAATCTCAGATATTATTCTCAGCAAAAGAAGCTGGACTCAAAAGATCATACTGTACACTTTATAAGAAATTCTAAACAAATAATTAAATTACGGTGAAAAAGTCAGAAAAGTTACAACGTCTTGGGTTGAAGATTAACTGAAAAGACCCATGAACAATATTTCTGGGGTGATGGAAATGTTCTACCTCCTGATTAGGCATATGAATCACAGTTTCATTCACTTGTTGAATATTAGGATGAGTTTAAAGGAAGAGCAATTTATCACCACCCTTTGATGTCTTACAAAAAGAAGTGAAAAACCCTGGCTGGTGTGGCTCAGTGGATTGAGTGCTAGCCTGAAAACCAAAAAGAAGTGAAAATTCTAATCTCTGTAAAGATAAAATGCCAGGGATGCCTAATGGAAAACAGCAGGGTGAACAGGGATTTTTTAACACTGAGAATTAAACACTGAGAATTAAAGTTGGTTCAAGTTAAGAGCAAAGCAAAGGATCAAGGGATTTCTCAATGTCTAGTGCCATATTGAAAATGTCATTTTATGAAAAAAAATTGCATCATAGGAGATGGAAGAAAAACAGCATAAAGAGAGGGAAGAAGATTACCAATATAGGTAAGAGATTGAAGTCAAAAGATAAATGATATTTGACCCTACTCATTAAACATATCACAGACAGGGTCAGAGCACCTATTTGGATGTTCTGACTAGGACCCATGCTCTGGGTATTTGCTTATCTTATCTAAAAATACTGCTGTAACTAAAATATTGTTTTTAATTGAAACCTACCAAGTATACCTGGATTTTTATCTTTCCACACTGAATCTGAACTCTTAATGATATGACTCCTTCTGGTTTCAAAAGTTTCATCTCCAAACCAACTTTAATAAAGAAGAATAAGATTTGTTTCTAAAGCTAGGGAGAAACGTTTAATTGAAACCACTCTCCAGAGTCAGCACAGAGTCAAAGTAATCAAGACTAGATTTTCTCTCCCGTAAAGAAATCTACAGTGTCACAGTGACCTACCTGTTCCATTGTGTGCTGCTTAAGCACTGATTATCCATTCAAATAAAACCTCTTATTGTTTTTCTGAAGTGTAGTGTTTTATTGCAATAATTTCATTGTTCTGTCCCCAGCCAGGAAGTGATATCTTGAGTATGATTCAGCCTCACTAGAAATGTTCTTAATGGAGTCATCAAAAACTTCAAAACCATAAATATAAGACCTATGTTATGGGCTTTGGAGGAAGAAAATCACAGTGCAATCAACATTCTTCAGAAACAACAGCAATAATTTAATGACCAGCTTCTCACCAAGTTTCAGAACTCATTTTCCATGTCAGAAAGCAAAGCAGGACCACAAAGACTAGAGACATGCTATTCTCTCTCTCGCTCTCTCTCTGTGCCACACACACACACACACACACACACACACACACACACACACCTTTCTCTATATTTTGTCTAGAAGACCTGAAAAACATGGATTAAAAAAGCAGTGCTAAATTCAATGAGATCGTCTACCTTATTAAAGAGTTCTTCATTTCCAATGTTTCAAACAACACTTACCAGAAAGGATGGTTACAAATACAATCTGTAAAATAAAGGAACTAGCCTGTATTGTTTCTACTGTCCCTTACGGTCTGTACTTGACACATTTGCCCTACTGACGTAGTCTGCCATAAAATGTCTCCACATCCAAAACAGTTCCTCCAACAGCTTCCCTCTTCCACACAGCTTTTCCTCTATTCCTTACACTTCTGGCACCCTTCCTATTTCCTCCAAACATTTTAATTAAGCAGATCCAGGTGTGGCTTTATTCTAAAGATCAATATATTCTACAGAGAGTACAGAACTATTGGATTAAACCAAGACCGGAATACAATTTAACTGTCAATGAAAAGATTATTCATTCTGCTTTTTTACCTCTTCTTTCCTATTTGTGTCATTTTATTTTGTCTAGTAGCTTTGATAATAGAAAAACATTTATTAGGGTTCAAAAAAAGTCCAATCTGAATAACATCAAAAATATTAAATGCACATGTGCGTGGGCACACACACGGAAACACTTCATCACCTTATAAGAAAAGAGAACTTTGTGAAGTCTATCTCCCATTAACTGGCTTAGCATTATTATATGAAAAAATAAGCATAGAAGACTTTGAACTCTCACATACAATCATGGGTGCAATAATGAATATTTCAACAGGCATACATTTTGAAGTTTTAATTAAAATCAGTTGAGCTATTTATATTGTAATGTCTTAGAGTAGCACTCAGGCAAGTAATCACCTGCCTCCCAAGTGAATGGCAGTACACATGCAATTAATTATAGAAGACTTTGTGCTGGAACCACCTTGGAATCTCCAGCAATCAGCTAGAAGCTGTTAATACTTCAGTTTAGGTCCTGAGTCACAAACTAAAAAGATATAGTTGGCCACAGTTAGCTAATTCTTTATTCAAAACCCATCTCCTTAGCAAATGTAAGGAATATGCATTTAGTTTCTTCCTCTTTCTAATAAATTTAAATATAACATTTTTAAGGCATGATAAACTGCTTCAATGCTGAGAACATTTAGCTGAATGTAGCATATCCTTCCAATGTGCTATAAGCAATGAAAATGATTTGCTTGGAAATTACCTAGTGCTATTAAACCAGGATTAACAATCAACAAATAAAGCTAATAGATTTCTGTCCATATTGAAAACAGAAAAATTACCAAGTCAACTGACTTCCAAGGAGCACTCGACTGATTTGCTGAGCATTTGTCCTTACTTCTGCTTATTGTTCTTGAAAACCTTGGATAACAGTAACACTTCACCTTCACTGTGGACTTAGTTACAGGCACTATGCCAGTCATTCCGTGACCTAATTCATTTAACGTCCCCCACAAGGATCATTGTTATACTCTCGTTTTAACATTTTTAAAAGATTTTGTTTATTTATTTTTAGACAGAGCAGAAGGGAAGAAGAAAGAGAGGGAGAGAAACATCAGTGTGTCGTTGCCTCTCACATAACCCGTAATGGGGACCTGGCCCGCAACCCAGGCATGTACCCTTACTGGGAATCAAACTTACGACCCTTTGGTTCACAGGCTGGCACTCAATCCAGTGAGCCACACCAGCAAGGGCCTTAACGTATATTTTTTTAATACAGAGGTTGAAGGTTACAAAGTCCCCAAATTTACACAGCCAATGACAAGAAAGGACATTATTTGAACGTCACTTTATTATGTTTTATTGCCCCACATACCTGTGCACCCCACATATCAATCATACCTCCTACAGGGCTTTCAATGCTAGATTCTTCCTTTAACCTTCAAGTATCACAATATGCAAATATTGACCACTCTTTATTTTCTCCTCTATTGGTTCCAAGTCTTTCATTATGTAAATAGTCCTTGCCTCCCTCTGCAATCCAGCCATTGCTATTACAAGCACACTGCATATCTTTGAAGCAAGCTCTATATCTTTTCCTTTTACCTGGTCATCTGAGACATGGAAATATGCCTTAACATATGAGATTTGTTAACATTCTTCATAAGTCTGCCTGAAGCATATTCTGGGTTCATGAGAATGTACAAGTATGACAAATGGGCTAAGACAAGGGGCACGTCTAAAGGGGCAACTATTATGTACAGCGTGCAACACACTCAGAGCAAGGATGATTTCAGCCCACCAAAGACATCCTGTGGGCGTGAGGCATGGGCAGAGCGTACACATGTTGGCAACTGAAGCCAAAAGTGGACCAAACCAGATGAAATACGTGAAATCCCATTTCAATGCTCTAAGGTGAAAGTTTAGCGTTTATGGAAAAGGAAAGAGAGGAAAAAATGAGAAAGAAACTAAAAATTGTACACGGTCATTTTGTGCTAGGCACAGTGCTGTTGATTTCATGAACATTACCTCATATCATCCAACATCAGCAACCCTACACAATAGGCATTATTATGCATCTTTTACAGCTGAGGGTACTGAGGCCCACAGAGGTCTCATAACTAAAGTAATGCAGCTAGCTAGCAAGCCACAAAACTGAATGACAACCCACGATTTTTCTCTTCTGAATCCTGTGCCTTTTCCTTTGCAGGAAGGTGGGACCTCAAACAAAGAAGAATATCTGAACTGCATGGCTGTCATTGAAGGCAGCCAGGAACTGTGGCTTAGATAATACCAAGGAGACCTGAGCAGGTGTGTCTATGCTTGTTAATATGTCCGAGTGGTAGTGTAGATGCAGAGAAGTGTGTGTCACCCATTTGATCCATTGTCACAGTTGGGGCAGTTCCACCTTATTAGTTTTATTGGCTGATTGGATCATCTGCCTGTTCATATGAGGTTATTTCCCTTCTATTCATTTTTACCCCCATGGTTAGAATGTTGTTTTCCTGAGTGCCAATTCTAATTATCAAGTGAGTGTAACACAATAGTACCCATAATCCTTCAGGTTATAGAACAGGGTCAGGGACCCTGTGTGCTCAATAAATGTTAATTATCTTCTCCATCAGTACAAGAGGTATATGCTCACTCAAGCTGAATAAAGCAAAACATTATGTTTTAACTCATGCAAAATAAACTTTACAAGCAACTTACAATGGTTACATGGTCAGTTGGACGGATATTCTCTAGAAACTAGCATTTGGATAAAAAGGTTAAACCTCAGATTAGGAAAATGAATAGTTTAGAGCCTTTGGAATGCCTGGCAGGACGTCATAGTAAACTGGCATGAGTACAAAAATATCAAAATTGGTCAATTGTACTTTTGCCCAATTGTCTTTAAGGTCCAAATATCTGGAATGGTCATTGTTGGCAAAAATAAATAAACAAACAAACACTCATTTACAAGATACCACCGCAGTCTAGCAGCATAAAATGGCATAAAAAGATTCCCTGCTTTCCATCTTTGGTCATAATCAGACCTTGTTATTAAAACTAAAGCAGATTCAAAGTCCATTCAGCTCAGCAATCACATGAAAAAGTGACTAATTATTTTAATCCCTTTTAACTCCTTTATATCCCCTTTACAGTTATCTGGCTGAGTGAACATCATCCATAGCAAGCCAAAGAGACACTTCTAGAGTATAATGTGGGAAACTCTGGAATAAAGCCCCACGATTATAGCAAGAAGAGAAACTAGCAGAATATACAGCAATCTCAGACATTTTAACCTGCTAAAGGGTAGTCCAGTTAGCCTGTAAAACCAATAAGCATCATCTCAATTAATAAAGCAAACAGTTAAGTAGAACCAATACACTGGGGAAAAGCAATACCTAATGTTAATCTATGCTTTTAAAGTACATATAACAGCAGAAGGTGACCTTCACAGGCCATGTTTCTTAAAGAGAAATAATACCTTGCTGCATGAAGAGCCATACCGCTTGCTATTTAGAATATAAACTTTTATAAAAGCCAGAACACTGTATTGTTCAAAGAGAAGTCAGTGATCTGGAATTTTCTATTTATTAGATTGTCAAAGACTAAGTACAGAGTAATTAGCATGATAATTCAGAATGATGAATCGATTTTGAATAGCCTTGGGTCACATCCTACTAAAGATCTTCCTCTTCGTTGGCAATACAAAGTGATGGTTAGTTCAAATTCACGTGCCAAGGACAGTCTAGATTTTAAAACCCACACTGCATATTGCCAAAGTAGAACAGATCCTTTGCACAGAAGCTAATGCACTGTGGTATTTTTAAGTGAGGTGGTTGTGGTTGTTTTTAAAAGTGATCAGAAAATGTAAATTATTACTTAAAAGGAAAAAAACATGTGCCATAAATAATATTTTAAGAGGAGTAAGTCTTTTACTTGGAAGGCCCTCTGCTTGCTGGTTGGACACGGGCACATTTAAACCTAAGAGCCTGGACTGAATTGTTCTGCACGATAAACAGAAGAAGGTATATTAAGCTTCAAGGGGAAAGAGGGATAGAATAAGGGCTAGGGGTAAATCTTAGCATAATGCTCACATGCCGGATAGACTGGGTACTGTATACAGAGATCAGAAGGAGGGAAGGAGAGGAAGGAGGGAGGGAGGGAGGGAGGGAAGAAAAGGGGGAGGAAAAAAGAAAGAAATGAAGGAAGGAAGAATATCAGCTGGCAGTAGGGGCTAGGAAATTCTGAGATAAGACACAAGGGTAGTGATGATTGTTTTTCCAAGTAAATGATTTCCCTGTGCAATGTGACCCTATTTCATGACCCACAAATCTTATTGAAATGCTTGGTGTGATTAGTTGTCTTGTGGAGCCAGTGAAGGGACCCAGTTCTATATCAGAGTTGGCACAAAACCAAACAATGTCAGTCTTCTTAAACAAAGGGACAAAACATAGAGGCAAGATATATTTGAAGGCCCAGCAAGGATTTCTGAACTAAGGCCAATACCCAGCTGCATCTTTGATGAACTCATCAACCTAGAGTCCAGAGACTTGAGCCAAAAGTATATCTTACCTAAGACTGCTACAGTGTCGAGTAGAAACTAAGAGCCACAGAGGAGAGGCTTATCAAAGGTGACCCGGAATATCATTCCAAAGTCAAATCATAATATCATCACAAAAGGAACTGTAAGAGCCAGAATCCTCTCAGCAAGAAGTGAAAAATGTAAAATTGAAGGTAGATATGAGGCAAAGTGGAAAATTAAGTGCGATATCATTAACAACTCCATCAAATATATTAATGCTACTTTGAATTTATAGTAATCAAGAAGCTTATAATGTCACAATGATATGACTCATTGCAGCAGTATCTACAATGGTCAAGATATGGGAACAACCTAAGTGTCCGTCAGTGGATGAGTAGATAATGAAAATGTATATATTATATATATAATATTATTCAACCATAAAAAAGAATGGAGTCTTATATCCCATATATGAGTGAAAGCATATGGTTTAACCAATGTCACCCCAATAAACTTAATCAAAAGAGAAGGGAAGAAAAAGAACTAAATCTTGCTATTTGCAACAACATGGTTGGACTTTCAATGAAATAAGTCAGACGGAGAATGACAAACAGCATATGATCACACTTATACATGGACTCTAAAACAAAACAAAAAACAAGCTCATGACATAGAGAACAGATTGGTGGTTGCCAGAGGTGGCGGGTGGAGGAGATATGAAATGGATGAAGGTGGTCAGAAGATACAAACTTCCAGTTAAGATATCATGTGCAGTATGGCAACTATAATGACACCGTGCTGCATATTTGAAAGTTGCAAAGACAGTAAATCTTAAAAGTTCTCACCACAATAAAAAATTCTGTAACTACATGTGGTGACTGATATTAACTAGACTTACCATGGTAATCATTTTGCATTATATACAAATGTGAAGTCATTATGTTGTATGCCTGAAACTAATATAACGTTGTATATCAACTATACCTCAATTTAAACAATAGACCAAGAGACTACTATTTATTTGTAAATAGTATACAGGATTTCCCCCTGAATTCCCAACTGATTATCCTTCCACAATGCTCCACTTTACAATACTCCAAGTATAGTGTGTATAAGAATGTCTTCATCACAATGCATAACCCCTCAGTCAGCTTTGAACTAAAAAGAAAAAAAATGAGATGGCAGAGAATTCCCACTAAAAACATAAAAGATAATATATCCAAAAGAAGTTAAAAGAATAAGTAAAAAATATTCTTGGGAAAAAAATTTGGTCTCTGTTTAAGTAGGTTTAACTTCTTTTTCAAATAGCATCAGCACTTCTTTATTTAAAAGACACACATGTTATATTTTTGTTCAATAATTCTTTCTGACAGCCAAAGTAAGTGGGAAATTGATTTCTATATGCATAATTTTCAGAACCAATACCGATTCAAAGATTGTATTTCCTTTGGCTTTAGACCCTATGTATTTTTTTTAGTTCAGTATTTCAGATTTTCTTGCTACTACTTTCATCAAAAATTAATAACAACAAAAAGCCCATGTGTGGTGAATCTTCTGACTTAGAATCTATATGAGTTTCCTAAGTCTGTCATAAAAAAAAATTACCTCAAACCGGGTGATTTAAAACAACAGAAATTTATTCTGGACACTAAAAGTCCAAAGTCAAGGTGTTGGCAGGGTTGCCTCTCTGGAGGTGCTGAGGGAGAACCTGTGCCCTGCCTCTCTCCTCGCTTCTGGTGGTTACCAGCAATCCTTGGCTTATAGACACATCGCTCCCATCTCTGCTTCCATCTTCACATGGCGTTATCCTCTCTATACCTCTGTGAATCTGTGTGTCCTTTTCTTTAAGGATACCAGTCACATTGGACTAGAACTCACCCTAATCCAGCTTGACTTCATCTTAACTAATTCATATGTAAAGACCTTATTTTCAAATCAGGTCATATTCTTAGGTTCTGAGTAGACATGAATTTTACGAGAGATGGGGGAAAACACTATCCTACCCAGTACAGAGCTCAAGTCTTAAACTGTAAGGTTTTGGGGGGCAGCCTCTATATGATTCAAATTCTTACTCTCCAAAGACCCAAAATCACATGGAAGCTGCCATCCAAATTAAATCAAATACAGTAAAAGAATGAACACTCAGTAAAAGGAGTCACAGTACAAAAGTTAATACTGTAAAAAAGCAGTCTGTCATGTAACTTGGAATACTTTATGGATCTTTTCCATTTTTTAAGCATATAAATCATACAGCAGCCCCTGGTAGTCCATTTCCAAAAAGTCCCCTGGCTCCCAATGTCAGTGGAGGAACCAAGCCCTGGCTGGTGTGGCCCAATGCGTTGAGTATCAGTTTGTGAACTCGAAGGTAGCAGGTTCAATTCCCAGTCAGGGCATATGCCTGGGTTGCAGGCCAGGTCTCCAGTTAGGGGTGTGTGAGAGGCAACTATCAATCTCACACATGTTCCTCTCCCTATCCCTTTCTTTCTCCTTCCCTTCCCCTGTCTCTAAAAATAAATAATAAATAAAAACCTTAAAGAATATAGAGGAACCAAGAGCTTCAATTACTCTTCATAACAAGAGTCATTCTGCCAACGGCTCTCTCAAATTGCAGAGCACTTGAATCACACAACTGTAACCCATTAGGAGTTCGCAAGGTCATTCTTGAAATCCCCTTGCCTTGATACAGACCTGAAATATTCCCTTAAACCTCAGATACACCACAATCTCCTGACAGTCATGTGTATGCTTTTCCTAGGGCGGTAGTAAAATAATATCACCTCCACATATGTTTACATATCAATTTAAAACACTGCTTTCTTCAGTGGGAGATGCAGTTGTTATAAAAACCAAAGAAGGTGGTCCATAAAGCCTAGCCTCAGAGCATGATCTGGGACTACTTCCCAATTCCATAGGCATTTATGCAGTTACAGTCAGATGTTGCCGAGGGCCGCTTTATCCAACCATCAGTTGTATTCCAACAAAATGTCTGCTTTGTTGTTTTCTTTTCAGTCATCTTCTCATTCTGAGCTCTCAAAATCTTCTTCTGTCCCTACAATATTATAGGCCTCTTTTAGACTCGCTTATATTGTTTCTTACTTCTCCAAATCTCTTTCATATGTCCGAACACATCAAGCAATGAATTCTATATAATATAGAAACATGGAAGGTAAATAGTAGGAGAAAAGAGTGGTGGATCTGACTGTCAGGTAACCTGAAGATCTAAAACAGCCTTTACCACTAAATAACACCTTTTGTCTTAATGTCCTTCACAACTGAAGTTTATGTTCTTAGGATATGCATGTTAAAGTATTTAGGAATTAATTTCGATTTCACCTGCCAGTTATTTTCAAATTGTTCAGTGAAAGGATAGATAGATGATTGATAGATATATGATAGACAGGCAGACAGACAAAACTACCATATTTTGCCATGTATAATGCACACTTTTTTGCCCAAATTTTGAGGGAAAAATAAGTATGTGCATTGTACCTGGGTCATACTAATTCCATATCTATATAAATGTTTTTAATTCTTTTACTTATGCTTATGTGTTAAAAGTGTAACTCTAGAAAGCAATAATGATATCCATATGCAAAATAATACCCTGGAATACAATAATTGGTCTTGCTTCTAAATATAAATAAATAAAAATTTAAATTAAAAAATTAAAATGAAGGATTTTTTTTCCTGAAAATTTGGGCCCAAAATGTGGGTGCACATTATACACAGCAAAATACGGTAATAAGGCAAAATGGAAATTATTGGATTTAGATGTATGGGGTATTATGTGTTAATTGTACTAGTCTTGCAACTTCTCTGTATATTTGAAAATGCTGATAAGGTAAATTTGGGGGGAAATGAAGCTGGAATAAATTTAAACTCTTCTATTCCCAAATTCCATGACTGCATACATCTAAATACCTCATCAGCGATCCTCCCAAAATATCTGCCATCTGGACTTCTCATTTGTACAAATGCCACCTCATTATCTCACAACTGAGGTTTGACATGCTGGAGTGATCCTTGATTCCTATTTTCCCTTCTGGCCTCATATTCACTAATCCCAAGCCTACTGGGTCTTCCTTTCAATTTTACATGTTTCACTAACTTTGCATCCCACTGACATTGCCTTTAGTCCATTCCTGGCCTATTTCAGTATCCTATTTCCTGACTTGATTTCATTGTCAGTTGTGTTAACACCCATTTTATCATGTCACTTCCCTATTCACAGGTTTTCAGTGGCTCCCTATCTACTCACTTCTTGCTCTCTATCTCTAATATTGTCCCCCCACTATTGCTATATACAAGCCCTGCACTCCAGGCAAATAAGTCCATGCCCCATTATATCCTGTGTTCCTAATTTTATTCATGCAGCTCTCCTACATAAAATAATATCTCTCTCCCATTTGTAATTATCCAAGCTCTATCAGGCAGCATACTAAATCTATTAATGTTGCTTTCTTTATATACAAACATCCTCTCATCTCCATCTATAGCCTTGGCCCTTATTATACCCAGAGATTTCCTAAGAATGTAACCTCTATAAGGGCAGTAACCTTGCTTGTCTCATTCACTGATTTATCTCTAAGACATAGTAAATGTAGAGTATTATTTAGGGAACAGATTAATACTGTTTTCCAGAAAATATTCACTTACTTTTACATTTTATGCTATAATATTTCCCACATATGCACACATAATCCTTTCCCACCAAAAAATAAAATTGAAGTACTTTTAAAAAGAACTTGTATTAGGCCCGGCTGGTGTAGCTCAGTGGATTGAGCGCAGGCTGGGAACCAGAGGGTCCCAGTTCGATTCCCAGTCGGGGCACATGCCTGGGTTGCGGGCCAGGTCCCCAATGAGGGCCATGTGAGAGGCAACCATACATTGTTCTTTCTCCCTCCCTTCTCCTCTCTCTGAAAATAAATAAATAAAATCTTTTTTAAAAAAAAAGAACTTGTATTAGTCAGGGTTCCCTGGAGAAACAGAACCAATACGATATTTACACATATACAGAAAGAGATTTATTATGAGGGATTGGCTCACACAGTTATGAAAGCTGAGAAGTCCCACTCCCTGCAAACTGGAGGACCAGGAAAGCTACAGTCCACTCTTGAAGACCCAAGAACCAGGAGCACTGATGTCCAAGAGCAGCTGGAAATGGATGTCCCAGCTCAACAACAGAAGGCAAATTTGCCCTTCATCTGCCATTTTGTTCTATGTAGGCCCTCAGTGTACTGGATGATGCCCACTCGTGTTGGTGAGGGAAACTTCTTTACTCTTTATACTGATTCAAATGCTAAGGTCTTCCAGAAACACCCTCACAATCACCCCCAGCAATAATATTTTACCAGCTATCTGAGTATCCCTTTAACCCAAGCAAGTTTACATATAAAATTAAGCATCACAGACCTCCTTAACTGTCACAGACTTCCTTGCTGTCAAACACAGCAAATAGAGTAGGTGTTAGAGGTATGGGAAGTACTATAGATCTTCCCCTCAAATTAGCATATTCTTGGGTAACCTAGCCAAAATGAAGACACAGATATACACACCCATTGTGAGTAAAGGTTATGAAACAGTTCAATTGTTAGTATCTTAAAGACAAGTTCCAGCGGGTAATATCTGTTGATGACTATGACAGTGAACACTGTTTCCTCATCTTGACCCCACACCTAACTCTCATCACTGAGTCTCTCAAAGGCCATCTGTGTCAGTTCACTCATGCCTGGATCTGGGACCAACCTTCCTACAGGGGAGAGGCACACAAGAGTTCCCATTTGAGGACCTCACTGATCCAAAATCAAGATGTTCTCATTATTGGTCCCACACCTAACTTTTTCCCTACATCCCACAAAACTTGTTCCTATTTACTCTTTCAGTTCTCGTAGCTCTTCTTTATCTAGTTTGTATTTGGAACATAAAAATGCTCAAAACAAGTCTTTGTTTAATAGAAGAAAACCAGGACCAAGGTGTGGAAAGCAAGTTTAACAACCCATCTCAGTGCCTGAAAGTCCTGACCCTGAACATCAAAATCCCAGCAGCTCTTGAACTTAGATTTTGTTTGGCCAACTAAACAATGGTGATACTCATGGGCCTGTTGGCCTGTTCCCCTCTGCCTTGTGTACTCTCCATTATTCGATGCATATGTGCAAGCATGTGCAGACATATGCATACATGTGTGTAAGCACACACAGACACATACACAATTTTCCGATTTCATAAACTGACCTAGACTCAGGCTTATAACATTCTGTACCTAGGTCCAGAAAAATAACACCCATCCTGACTTTATGGTTAGTCACCCATTACTAACCAAAACCTGATCATTTCCTCATGGTGATCATATTTGTATCATATTAACCAAATCCCCTTCTTCCATTCCCCCTCCAAATGCTTTTATGGGATGATTCTCTCTTCTACCTTTTGTTGGGAGGAGACATAAAAATCATCTTGTGCCCTGGCCAGTGTGGGTCAGTTGGTTGGAGTATCATCCTGTAACAGGGTACAGCCAAGATGGGGCCCCAAATAGGAATTTGTAATGGGGTCCAGAACTTAGGGTGTCCAGGAAATATTAGAAAAATATATAAAATGTCCTCACCCTCACAAGTCTGACCTGTGGAGATGGGACACACGGAGCAGGGCCATTGAGAGCTGTTTTGTATATCAACAGCTTTGCAGCTAACCTCTGGCATGGTCATTTAACATATCTATAACCTTTAACTGGTTTTATAGATATATTAAATAGCTGTGGCCACGCTTTGAGCCAGGGGGATGGGAGTGACTTCCACCCAGGGTGTAAATGGGAGGCAACTCCCCCTGGTTACAGTGCCTGCGTGAGAGCTTGGAGATGATTGGCTCCATGCCATGGGGCCATGCCTGCTCAGACTTACTATGGCAGCCTAGTAAAGCTGGAAGAATACGGGATGCTGGCAGGTGTAACTGACTGTAGGAGGAGTCGGAAGTGGGGATGCAGAGGAATATCGGTGCAGGGATTTAAACTCAGGCACAGCAGCCATACATGGGCAAGACCATGAGGCTCTGGAGCAATTGGGACCACAGGGCTGTGGCAGGGAAGGGGATTCACCACTCGGCTTTGGCAGAGGAGAGGAACCACGCTGCTTTAGCATAGAAGAACTATGCAGCTTTAGTGGGGAATCACCATGCGGCTTTGGCAGAGGTTGAGACCAAGCAGCTCTGGGGTACTCCCTTTTGCCACATGGCTTAGGAAGCAGGAGAGACTTTGCCTGGAAGAAAAGGGGTGAAAGGGCTCTTGCTGGTGGGCCATGAGAAGGTGCCACACGGCTTTGGATTAACTGGAGATCATGGCGGTGACACGGCTAATGGTGCCGAGAGGCTGATTCACAGACTTCTACTTCTTTTCCTCAGACACGGTACCCCAGACTGGGAAGAGGGAGAAGGAAGGACTGTGTGTGTCTGTGGGTATTCTAAAGGACTTCAGTATTTTAATGAAGACATTAAGTCATTACTCTAAGTCTGTATAAGTTTTAAATAAATAATTCCTTTCCTTTTCAGCAATCTCTGGCATTGAGAGACGTCTCTCCTCTGGCGGCGGTCAAAGCAAACCTAGTAGGGGAGAGGAACCCCAGAGAAAAAGGGGGGTCCTTTTGGAAATTATATCGTTCACCCCTCCCCAGTCTGTTCTGTAACAATCCCATAGATCAAAAGCTCACAGGTTTAATTCTTGGTCAGGGCATATGCCTAGGTTGAGGGTTCAGTCCCCAATTGGGGTACATATGACAGGCAACTAATCAGTGTTTCTCTCTTGCATCAATGTTTCTCTCCCTCTCTTCTTCCTTTCCCCCTCTCTAAAATCAATAAGCATGTTTTCGGGTAAGGATAAGAAAGAAAGAAAGAGAGAAAGAGAGAAAGAGAGAAAGAAAGAAAGGAAGGAAGGAAGGAAGGAAGGAAGGAAGGAAGGAAGGAAGGAAGGAAGGAAGGAAGGAAGGAAGGAAGGAAAGAAAGAAAGAGAAAATCATCTTGTTATACAAAATTTCTGCCTTAGTCCTATAAAACATAATTCAAAATATTGGCTCTAGGTTGACTTAATGTCATTTATAAACAATAAATTTCTGCATGCTCCTTTTTGTCCTGACTGGCAGAAGAGCCAATTTTGCTTAGGAAAATAGTTCATCCCCATAGATTTATGTGTGGGCATTGGGATGTCAGAAAAATAAATAAACAACATTATCAAATACAATGTTTCCTCTGGAGCCTTCGCTTTGAGAAACTTTAGAGGTACACTTTTTCCCATGCATTATAATCGGCTCCTTTTGGAGCCCTGTAATTATTTACCTATTCTGTTTTCTTCAGTTAGAGTCTGCTTTAACCTTCTGTGTCCTAGCGTTCATAGTGTTCTAATTTGTGAACTACATCAAGTAGATGGAGTGTAAATATTAAATCCGGAATAGCATGTTAGCCTCTCCAATTAACAAACTGAAAGGTTATTCTAATTACAGATTCATTGTTGCAGCTAGATTAAGAGACCGAGGTAAAACTAAATATGTGAACGCAACATCAACCCAGAACTGCCTATTACAAAAGAATGTGTAGGCCACAAAGAATGCGTGCCTTTCATGTCACAGTGAAATTGGTTTGGGGAGAATTAATGGTGAATAACTCAGAATAAATGTAGTCAGAAATGTTCTTAAAATGTTTCCATAAAATTTCAGTTATATCTCAATCATAGTGCCTTCTGTAAACTGCTGGGGACTCTTGAAAAATAACTCCGAGCAGCATGAGATAGAGACTTCAGTAGCATATTTTAAAACAAGGATTTTGTGTTAGCTTCATTTTAAATTCAGCTAGACAAAGAGATGAAAAATAAATTCGCATAAATCATGGGAAATTTAAAGAAAATTTGAAGCCACAATTTAGTACTAACCATGACTCTTTTTTGCAGTCAATAGCACTGGTGATATTTGCATGACGCTTTCAATCCAAAGCCTAAAAATTGTTATGATCACCATAACCTAGCTATTTCTACAACGAGCACACTTGTAGCTGCTTGAAAGATGGGACTCATACTGCTTCTTGTAAAATACAATGCATGACAGGAAGATGGTTTCTATAAACATAGCCACTTAAATTTCTGCATTCCTTCCAACCTCTTCAAAATATTTACCACTCATTAAGTCTCACAATTTCTTTTTTGATCTTTTATTTTTAAGCACTCCAGTGTTCTAAAGCAGGTAATCTTTAAAAAGGAGAAAAGGAAGACTAGAGAGTAACAGCAAATTGTCTGAGATTGTTCTTCAGTCATCTGAAACTAGGACCGGAGCCAAGATCCAAGAGTTTAGAGCTGCTGTCTTTATCCATGTTACCCCTAGGGAGCAATTCTGAAGGGATGGGAAGCAGGGTACCTGCTGAGCCTTTCAAAGTGTACCTCTCTAAGGCGACAGTGGCATGGGCATAAACAGGCTTGTTGGGACTTCAAAGGGGTCTTGTGACATGTTGAACCATCAAAGAAATATCCTTTATTTCCAAATCAAATGAGACATAATAGTAGACCTATTTTTCTTTATATAGATTGAAGTTGTTTACGTTGTTTTTATATTTATTGAGGTTGTTTATCACATAGTTCAAAGGATCATACAGTTCTGTTAATTCCTCTCCTTCCACAACATTTCACAGGCCATAGAGATAAGCACTTTCAACAACTGTAGCCAGGTTTTGTTAAAAAAAAAAAAAGAGGGATAGGGAGAGAGCTCTATAGTCATAAATAGCATGCTTGTTTTGCTACGTCTAGATATTTTCTTCATATTAATATCCCACCATGAAAAAAGCTAAGGATTTGGATCATTTGTACCCTGTCTCCTCCAAGATGCAATCACACTGACAGTTCCATAGCATAATTTTGGTTATATCAATAATCAGTATTTGCATTATTTTGACTTGCAAATGATATTCATAGCTGAATCATAGACTGCATCATGGTTACTTTTCCTTTCATGCACAACTTTGTTTCTGCCAGGAGTTAATAATGGTATATTGCTCCTTTTCTTAGTTTTCTATATACTAATTATTCATTTATGCCCCAACTCTCCCTTAGTTGTGTAAAATGCCTCTCAATATGGTCAATCACCTCAGCTATTTACCAGTTTCTGGCCTGCCCCAGTGAGGCCTGGCTCTTCTCCAGACACACTGTGTGGCTACGTCCTGGGGAATGCCTTCTGCTCTCTTGTGTTGGATCTCATATATACTCCACTTTCTGTACCAGCAAGTCCTCAAATAACATCCTTTCCCTTTCATTACCATGTTGATGAAATGCCTTAGGAATCCAACTCTTGTTTATGTATCAGTTAGCCTATGTCCAACTGGTTTCTTTGCAGGTCGTCTTGCTTAAAGTCACAGAACCTATCAATGACATTAAGTGAGGACATAACTGTATTGTCTTACATGCTGAAGTCTTGTCTGCCGACCTTCTGAGAAAGGATGCATGAGAAGTAAATACTAAGAGGCCCAGGCTGTGTAAGAATATGTTTATTATAGACTCATATCTAATGAACAGTTCGGCAAATTTTAGGCTTCTATTCCTTTTCTCTCTAAAGTTTGAAGGCATGACTTGTAGCTTCCAGTACTATTGAAAACTCTGAGGACGTTATGATTACCGATCCTTTGTAAGTCATTTGCTTTTTCTCTTTACATGTTTTTAGAATTCGCTCTTTGTTTCTGGTGCTCTGAAACATTCTTTGAAGTGAATCTAATTTCAACCATTGACCTAGGTACTAAGTGAGCTGTTTCAAACTGGAAACTTACACCATGGGACATTTTTGGGAATTATATCATCCCCTCTGGTTTCCATTTTCTCTTTTGCACTCTTATTATTTGGTTAATGAACATCCTAGATTGGACCTGAAATTTTCTTCTCTCTTTTTCTCCCAATTTCCTTCATTTAATCTTTTTTTTAACATTAAGATAATAGTAAGCCAACATTTATTAAGTATCTGTTCTATGCCAGACAAGGTTCTAAGGATATTACATATATTAATTGATTCATTTAATCCTTACACTGGTCCTGCTCTCACTGAATATTTTGGCCCTACTTTCCTTAGAGATTTCACTTTACCTTGGAATCCTTTTATTTATATGTCAACAATGACTGGACAATCACCAGGTGTCAGGCATTGGTCTACTGTCTGGGAATACAGGGACTGTACAAGGAAGATGTAAAACCCCTGTCCTTGTGGAGATAATAGCCTATGGTTTCTATATTCTATTATCCTACATAACTCAACAGGCTAAGTAAAACGTCTAGGATATTGGACAAACAATAAACAGCATAAGTAGCTTTTTTATTTTCCTTCTTTTACATGGAAGGGAAGTAAAGCAAAGGGAGGTCAAATAGAATGCTGAAATGAAAAAAAACAAGCAAGAAGAAAGACTAGAAAAGGCTAGGAAAAGCTGCAGTTTTAGATCTGTTGGTCAAGACAGGTGTCCCTTGAAAAGGCAAAATTTGATTAAATATCTCATGGAAATGAGGGACTGAGGCCTACAGGTCTCTGCAGAAAGGGCATTCCAGGCAGAGAGAAGAGATACAGTCACTGCTACAAGGAGACAATGGGGCCCCACATTTGAGGAACGGCAACAAGTCCAGTGTGAATGGAGGGGAACGAGTGAGGGGCAGAAGAGTCAGTAATGGGGTTAAAAAATTCTGGAGTGGGGTAATGTAGGACCCTTTAGATCTTTTTCAAAACTTTGACTCTTACTCTAAGTTATGCGAGAAGTCATCTTCTCAGGATCAATCTGGTTGTTCTGTTGAGAATAAACTGTAAGTGTCTCTTCCCGATAAAGGCAGACTGGCCCATTTAACCAAATCTCCCTGCTGAGAAAAACGGGTGCCCTCTGTTTCACTTTTCCAGAGAATAAATCCCCACAACTGTATCAGGATAGAAGAGGGGCACTGAAGATCTAATTGCTTTTCAAACAGAATGACATCCAGTTCTATTTTCAACCCCTCCTTCATACTTCACTTTTAGGGGTGTCACCAATCTCTGAGGGCTTTGGGGGGTTCAGAGGTGTAAATCTGTGGGATTTTCAACATCCCCTCTGTCGAGTAAGGATTTGATTCAGCTCTCTTTGACCAATTAGGTCACTTGCCAACCATCCTGCTTTACAACTATCAACGTTCTGTTGTATTCATCATGCATGCTATTCTGTCCTTGTGTCTTTATCTTATTTTCATTTATTTTTTTAAATATTTTATTTATTTATTTTTAGACAAGGGTAAGGGAGGGAGAAAGAGATGGAGAGAAACATCAGTGTGTGGTTGCTCTGGCCTGTCTCACCCCAGGGAACCTGGTCCACGACCCAGGCATATGCCCCAAATGGGAGTGGAACCAGTGACCCTTTGATTCACAGGGCAGCACTCAATCCACCGAGCCACACCAGCCGGCACTTATTTTCATTTCTTTACTTTCATTTTATAGGGACTTCATGGAGATCAAAAATACATGTTAGCTCTGCCATTTTAAACAAAAGTTGAAATACAGCAATTCTGCACTTAAAAAAAAAAAGGGTCAAAATAAAGTATACGTTAGTATTTAAGCATGTCTCCCAAGCCAGGACACTAGGTTCAAAAACAGCTCTGAAGAAGTTATTTCACATCCCTGTCCCTCAGTTTGTTTATTTGTAAGATTAAAAAAATAACAAAGTTGCCCTAGACATGGTGTGATTATAATATAAATTAACACGAATGAATTAGTTTGCCTGTCACGTGGTAACTGTTCAATTAATCTTAGTTGTTATTAGCAATCCCACTAAATCTGTGTATGTGCCCTCATAATACCAAAGGGAAACAATGCACTATGTTTGAAGTATGCTTTTTCAAAAAAAATTTCACATAAAAAGCAATCTACTAAAATATATCCATATTTGGAATTGTTCTCAATCCTTCTATTTACTTGCTCATTTTTTTCTTCTTTCATCTGTTCTAATGTGGTGGCCCCACACCCATTCTCAGTTTTCTTCTACTAACACATTAATTTATGAATCTGTCATTTTGGCAGTAGCTGGGGTTTCCTATTGGCCTCCTATTTCCATTCACTGTAGCTTTCCCATTGGTTAGTACTCAATCGGTCTCTGAGTCTTCTTCTCTAACTTTTCCTGAGCCTGCACCAAAACATGGGAAGTTTAGTCATGGACTGTTTCAGCCCCCATCCTTTTCTTACCACTGCCTTTGCACTGGAGCTACCTATTTTCACCTCTTATGCATGCTTGCCCTCAAAGGACAAGTGTTCCTTTTTTATTATCAGAAGCCATTCACTTTACATGTATTGAAGGAAATAATCAACTTTACAGCATAATTTTTCTAGATTTCAATTCCTTGACTCATGGATATGGTTGTCGGAATTCTAGGACAGCAGCATCACTCTCTAATCAGGCTGCTGCTGCAGAGGCAGGAAATGGCATCAAAATCTGTCATAACCTTCCTAGTCCAGGCAACTGTTTCAATAAATAAATTTTAATACCTTTCTCTGCTGGAGCAAACTATTACCTACTGGAGTTTATTTTCTAATTAACCATATTTCAAACTATCCATCTATGTATGTGTCTATATGTGTACATATTTTTAAATGACTAGAAGGAAAAGCAATACACACAAAGTTCATCCTGGAAAATGTGTGGTGGTTTCATATCTATTATGTGTCCAAATTGAGATCTTGGCTTTAGTCTTCCATGACTAAAACAGTTTAGAAACCCCTCTATTCCTGTAGTTTGTTCACTCTTTCATTCAAGGGGTAGGGGTGTCCTTGTACATTTCTTTCCAATTGTCTGCTTGGGCTCATTTCGGCAGCTCCTAAATTAGATGTCACTGAAAATAACTTTCATCAGAAACCTCAAGACCTCTTTCCACAGGTCATACGTTGAATCCTCCTTAGATCAGAGTGACTTGCTACAGTGACAGGTCAGAGACTCATTGGCTCTGTAAGCACTACTTGTTCTTTTGCTTTTTGAGCTAGAAAGCACCAGGGTTACTATAAATTTTCCTGAGCAGATGAAAGCAACATTGAATAGACATTTTTATTTTTTCTGTCTATTTATATTAGTTTATTCAAATCTACACCACCTTGATTGGGGGAGGACCATAATAATTCAGTGTCTTAGATTTTTAGTTTCTTTCTCTGAAGCTTTTGAGGAGTAAATGAGATCATCTGTATGAAAACACTTTTTGAAAACCTGAAAAATGCTACATGAATATAAGGAATTATCATCTTCGCAGATATGGAGCATTTTCTTCAACCAAATTATAGTTTGGTAATGCTCTTTAGAAAAGCAAAAATGATCAAAAGTCTAAGCTTACTGGGTTTGGAGAAAGGCAAAAGATGGCTCATAAATTAAATTAAATGCTTCCAAAGTCTGGGTCACTGACACATTGTCCTTTTGGTTGAATGACAAATATTAGAATGTGAAGGATTTTTTGTTCATTAAGTACCCAGCATCACTGTACCTATTCCATATATGAAACTTGTCTCTCCAGTTATTCCTTCAAACACATTTTGCAAGCTTTTTATCCTATGTACATGACATAATCAGAGTGCCCCTAAATATGTCATGGGATGTGTATGAAACATCTCTTGAAATTAATGAAGTGAAAAGAACTAGTAACTGCTCTGTGTTTTAAAAATGTTTATAGTATGCTACAGGGTTGTCAAACGAAGGCCCATAGCTAAAATCTAGCCTGCCACCTCTTTTTATAAATAAGTTTTATTAGAAGAGAGCTACAATCACTTGTTTACATATGGTCTATGGCCACTGTGGCATTGCAACTGCCAAGTTGAGAACTTGCGACAGAAAGTGTATAGCCCACAAACCCAGAAATGTTGTGTGGCTCTTAACTGAAAAAAGTTTGCTGGCCTCTTGTATTTCAAAATCTTAGCATACCTGCAGAAATCCTAACCCTGTACAGCTTTAGTAAGGAAGCCTCTTTCATCACATGGACTTGTCGTCAGAAATGGAGCAGTTAATGGAGATATAATTAATTACTGAATTGCTAAAGAAGCCTTTTTTCATTTCAGTTATCTTGAGAAGACAGGGGTATTGTTTGTTTGCTTCACTTTTTAAAAAAAGATGTTGTTTATTTATTTTTAGAGAGAAGGGAAGGGAGGGAGAAAGAGGAGGGAAGAAACATCAATCGGTGTGTTTTTTCTTGAAAGCCCTGCACTGGGGACCTGGCCCACAACCCAGGCACATGCCCTACACCAGGAATCAAACCGGTGACTCTTTGGTTCGAAGGCCAGTGCTCAATACACTGAGCCACACCAGCCGGGGCCGTTTACTTCAGTTTTTTTGTTTCTGATCTTGAAGAGAAAGGAGGGTATAGCCTCCACAGAAAGTAACAGTCATTTCAAGAACAGAATAGCTCTCTTAAACCAAAAGACGAGCTTTTGTAGGCAGACTCTCAACAAGAGAATGAGCTTTAATAATTTTTCATCTGAGCACTCTAAATATTAAGTTTAAGCTTTATGAAAGTATACATATTATAAGCAAGCATATGGCAAATATTTTCTTGACAACAGAAAGTCAAAACTTCATAACTGTAATTTACAGCTACTGAAGAATCACCCCAAGGTCCATGATTTCTATGTATCAGTTTACCTATCTTTGATCTTATTTCTTACTATATTGGCCATCTATCATTGCATTACATATTACCCAAAGCTTTGCCATTGAAAAGAGCAATAACTATTATTAAACACATTTCAGTGGGTCAGGAATTCAGAAATGTCTTACCTGGGTTGTTCCGACTCCAAGTCTCTCATGCGTTTGCAGTCAGCGTGTGAGCTGGGACTTGAGAGCTTGACTGGGACTGGAGGAGCTGCTTCTCAAGTACTTTACTCACATACCTGACATCACTAACACTCCCTCAGAGTCCCGCTAGCTTTAGTCCATCGCCTAAGTCCAAAGCCACTCCCACATTTAGGGGTTTTTTTGTTAAGTGAGCACTCTATTTCCAGATACAAAAGTCTGCATCAATTATCTATTGTGTAAAAAGCTTAAGAGGTTCCAACAATAAACCTTGTCATCTTATACAGTTTCTGTGGATCAGAAATCTGGGCACAGCTTAACTAGGAGGTTGTGGCTCATGGTCTTTCATTAGGATGCTGGCCAGGGCTGCAGTCATCAGAAAGCTTGACTAGGGCTAGAAGATCTGCTTCCATAGTTCCTCATTCATATGCCTAAGTGTTTGAGTTTCCTCATGATATGGTGGCTGGCTTCCCTAGAGCTAGTAATCCAGGAGGAAGGGCAAGGCAGAAGTCACACTTACAAGTTACACTTGGTCTTTCTACAATAATCCCTTAGATACACACAGATCAAGCTTATTCAGTGTGGTGATGAGAATTCCTAAGGGTCACCTTGGAGGCTGGCCACCACACTATAGTTCTTAGTTAATTTATTCCTTATAGTAACCTTAAACAGTAGTTTTAAAGTAGGTCTGTATTTCCTTATTCACCATCACAAAATCCCTAAAACAAATGCTTTTTTTTCCACTTATAAATCTATTGCTGGCCAAACTTTACCCAATCTGAACTCATCTGTCAGCAAAACCTGGTCTAAACTGATAAGAAGCTTGTTATAGTCTCTATTTATCCTGCTTCATATGAGCATTTCTACATTTTACTGCATAAATGTATTTGATTAGGTGGTATGATCTCAGACTCTCCTGGCATGTTAGGTAATATAAAATATCTGAACCATATTATTTTTCTAAACTCTAAAAAATTATGAAGTCCAAAAAATATCTGGCTCTACTGGTTTGAGATAAAGTTGAACTTAACAGAAAGGAATGCTGGTCTGTTGTGCCTCGCTATTGAGCTTATGAGCACTCTTCTGATGCTGGAGGCTATATGTAACTTGTTATAATTCTCCTGGACACATCAATACAGAAATGCTAGAAAAGTGCCTGAGAAGAAATAGCTCATCTCTTAACTGGTGATTTAAAAAACTATATCTAAGAAATGAGAACCACCAGCCTCCCACTCCCCACTCTCTCCTCTTACCACTATTGTCTAATCTTCACTTTCCTTCTTTCTGTGATTTTCTCTTCCCTCTTTCACCTGTGTAGTTTTGTTCCCCCATGTTCACCTGTCATTCCCAAAATATAATAATTATACCCCTAAAAATATTAACAAAATAAACAAACAAAAGATAATGTGTGGTTTCCAATAACTAGCACATGAGCACATTTGGCTGTCTGATCCCACAGAAAGACTACCCTGTGTTCCCTGGATCCACCTCTGACTTCACCCAGAGCTGTGACAGACAACCCATATGTACCCTGGCAGCTTCTCACTTAAACCAACCAAGTTCCTCCATGTCTATGCCTGAGAGCTTATCCAGGGATGGAGTTTGGGCAGCCTGGAAGTGGCAGGGATTTAACACTTTCAAACAGTGAGGCATGGTAGTTGGTAGATAAACATTCCAACTCTTCCAACTCTCAGTAGAGCAATCTCAGTGGCTTAAAACAACAAAGGTTTATTTCTCACTTACTGCAAGTCTGCCGGAGGTCCAGGCAACTCCTCACGGTAACTGTCCTCTGCGGGGTGACTTCACATCACATGTCCACATAACACGCACTTCCAATCACTAGAGCAGTGGGAGAAGAAGACAACCCTGTGCCAACAAACAGCATGTAAATGTTCCAACAAGTGATGGACATTACCATTGCTTACATTGTATTAGCCAAAGCATGTCACATGGCCACACCACATGTCAAGGGACAGGGAAATAAAATCCTCCCATGTTCTCCATAGAAGAAAGGAACTAGATATCAAGGAACAGGAGCAATGCTGGCCACACATACCATGTGCCTCCTTTTCCAACCTGCATTTTCTCCATGTGTTTTTCAGATCTGTCCATGTTAATGCACATAAGTTTAGTAAGTTCCTTCTCCTTGTTGTCCAGTATTACATTGTATGACTATATCATACTATATTTTTTCCTACTTATGGGTTTTAAGGTTATTCTCAATTTTTTGTTAAAACAAACAATATTACTATGAACATTTTATATATATAACATGAATTCCCCTAGGTTGCTGTTCTAATTTAACTATCATTTTACGACGATGTCCACGTGGAGTTTTAAGGAGGGAGGGATCAAGAGATGCCTGAATCACTTGATATACAGACCTATCCTGTAAAGCCCAGAGATGTACAGAAATTAAAGCCACATAGACTGTCTATTCATGCTTGTTCCACAGAACTTTTCCAAGTGCTTTTCTTTCTCCACTGAACAAAAAGCTAAGGTTGTTGACAATGCAGCATTCAGCTACCAAATGCCAAACTCAGTTATTCTGGTAATTTTCTGCACCTTCTTCAAACTCTATTGAAAATTATGAATTTTAATTTAATATTAGTAATAGAAGACACAACTTTGAAGCCTTCTGCAAATGTCAAGAAGAGTGAAGTGTCTGACAAGACAAAGATGAATCAACAACAGTGCTTTCCACTTTAGAGTGAAAGAACCCAATGATAATGCCATAAAATATTTCCCTAGGACAAAATGTGCTACGGAAAACAATTGATGTGATTGAAGGAAGGGGTGGGGGAACATCCTCTCTTTAAAAGTCGAGGACAGGGACAAAATAATAATAAAAATTCAATTGAGACTAACTTCGTAACAACTACCAAACAGGAAGGTCAGCAACGTAACTGCTTATGTATAGCTGGAGTTAATGTTAGATGTGAAAGATTTTCATAGTGCTTTCCACTCAAGGTGAATGCACAGCACAGTCACTAAGTCATTTCTAGTAAATGGCACCTCCAGCTTTGTCTTTTCCTTTCTTCTTATGTTTCCCTGAGTTGTCATTTCTTATATCTTTTTAAACGTCATAGGTAAAGTAAGTTTCCTTTTACACACTGCCAAAAACCCACTCTTTAACATGTGCAAGAAATGTCAGTTAACTCAAACCACCTAAAATTCTGAAATAATTTAATGAAAGACATTCTTTATTTTTCTCAGTCACTGCTCAAAAATGATCAAATTTCTACTGGAAGCCATGCAAGTTCATTATTTTCATAAGCTATCCAGGAATAAAGTTAAAAAATGATTTGTCTAAACACAAACTTCACAGATACCCTGTTTTTATTTTCAAGGAGTAGTGTTTGTGACCACCATTTCACAAGAAAACACAGGCAGATAAAAAGAAAAAAAGACAATTTTTGGTTTATTGCTGACAGATCCTTCCCTAACATTTGGAGGACTGAGGCAACAGTATAGGTGGAGGCTCACTGATCAGATGTCTTTGTGACAACCTGGAAGCCAAGGTCTGAATTTAGAATTCTGGGAGTCCTTGAATGAGAACATGCCACATGAGAAAGCCTGTGGCCTTCTCTTTTCTTTCCCATGACTTCTCCCCACTGTATATGGCAAATGTGCACACATGTGTGTGGACACCCTAGCCTGCATACCTCAGGTCTTCCCCAAACCCCTCCAGTTACCCTTTGGCTACTCCTTGGGCTTATATGTACATGTTAGTATCATCATTTGCCCTCAGTGCAGAAATAGAGCTCTTTAAACAGGCACTCTGAAGTCCAGGGTAGACAGAGCATGGTATGCAAGAGGAAGTGCAGGTTCTGAGTAGGCATGTCCCCTTGGTCCCATAGACTCTTCTCCCCAGGAGGCAGAGTACAGTTGAAGGAAGTCCAGAGTGGAGTCCTCCAAATCATGGGGCCCAGTCCAGGGGCCACTCTTCATAGGCCTAAAGCCAGCCTCAAATAATAAAATTATTTTAAGGAAATTGGCTATCAAGAAAGAACTACATATACAAAATCACCTTAGTCAGAGTTTCGTTCAAAATTGTAGTCCTAGCCTATATAGGATTGAAAACTTAAAGCAGGGGACAAAAGGTTTGTAAGAGGGGTGCCTAAAGAGAGAGAAATGGATTATGTGAAATTTCAAAGGGGATGATGAGAGAAAAGAATGCTCTCATATCTAAAGAAAGAAACAGAAAGGGAGGACTCCCCTTTCATATCATGGACTTTTCATTATACATCCTCTCCCTCTCATTAACTCATCTCATTCACGGTGCAGTCTTAAAAGACTTGCCATGTTGTAGCACTTAGAAAATGACAAGAAGTGGACAAAGAGAATGTCAATACAGCAGCAACTTTGGAACCTGTTTGAGGAAACCAGACACTTAAATGCAATTGCAACAGAACAGAGTGAGGTAGATTTGTACTCAAGCACTAAAACACAGAGTGCTTGAGCTCAGGAAGGGTAGATCAACCCAGAGGGAAGTGGCCAGAAAAGCCTGCCTCAATTCCAGAACACTCTTATCAGATTTAATAAGATTTTAGGGTTTCTGGAAAAAAAAAATATCTCTGTTGCTGAAGAGCAATTTCTCAATGTTCACTTTCCAGTTCTATTCCAAATCATTTCTTTTAAAATAAAAAATAAATCAGACACATGATCTAACCAAGCAAAGATAGGACTGAATGTAAGAAACTCAGAGTGTGCTCCCAACTGTGTTCAACCTCCTCCAATGATAATTGAGACCCACACCAGGTGATATAATAGTAACATACACCATCCATCTCCTGTAGAGATTCACATTTTTTTAATGAGGAATATTATTAAATAAGCCAGGCAGTGAAAGACAAATACCATATGACCTCACCTATAAGTAGAACCTAATCAACAAAACAAACAAGTGAGCAAAATAGAAACAGAGACATGGAAATAAAGAACAAACTGACAGTGACCAGAGGGGATGGGTGAGGGGGATAAGGGGGAAAGAGGGGAAGGGTCAAGGAATATGGATAAAAGACCCATGGACAAAGCCAAGGCAGGGGTAGGGGGATAGAGGGTGGGCAGAGGATTGAATGTGCAAGGTGGGGGGTGGGTAGGGCAAGGGAGAGTAATGGTGGAAAAATGGGGACAACTGTAATTGAACAACAATAAATAAAATGTGGAATGTTAATATTAACATGTACTTAATATATTGTCCTTAAATATGTAACAGTCACAATAGAAAGGATACAAGGTAAGAATTGTTGACATTATATACAGGTTAAGTGTTGCTTACTGAACCACACAAACAGTCACTTCTTTGGTTGTATGACTCACCTGGAAACACACTAAAACAAGGCTCTGTATTAAACATGAGATTTCAAGAGATCTTTGAGAATTAAAGTGAGAAAAAGTTTTGATGAAAGTGACTCCAAAACCCCAATCATCTTGTAAGGAAGACAGAACACTGGGTGGTAAAATTGAAAATTTTAGAGGTTGTATTAGGGATAATGAGGGTAAAACCCACTCCTGTCTGTCTCCTCAAGTCTCAGTGCTCTACAACAATGTTGTTTCACTTCTGACACCAGATTTGTGGGTGTTTTTTTACACATCAAGCAACCCTTCCACACCAGCTGGGTTTCCTACAATTTCACTCAATTCTGACACTATCTACCTGGAGATAGCATCAAATCCCACAGGCTAAGGGTTCAGTCCTAGAAGACCACCCTCCTTTTATATGCTAATCACAAATGCAGGTGATTCTGACCACCCAGCTGTAAACCAGAGGTAACCCAGAGGTAACCCATCTTTGTGTTACATTCATTGGCTAGAGCAGCTCACAGAATTCAGGAAAATAGTCTACATACTAGCTTATAATTTATTAGAAAGGACACCACTGTATAGCCAGATGAGGAGATACATAGTGAAAGGTCCAGAAAGGTCTCAAGCACAGGAGTTTCTTCCTGTCCCCATGGAGCTTGGGGCATGCCACTTGACCAGCACATATATGTGTTTGTGTAAATCAACCCAGAAACTTTCCAAACCCAGTCTTTCTGGGTTTTTATGAAGGCTTCATTATATACACATGCTTGATTAAATCATTGGCCAATGATGACTTATTCAACTTCCAGCCCTCTCCCATTCCAAATGGTCAGGGCATGGGGCTGAAAGTTCCAACCCTCTAATCACGTGGTTGATTCCACTGGCCATGTGACTCCCATCCTTAGGGGTCTTCCTAAAGTCACCTCATTAACATGAATTCAGGTATGTTTGAAGGGAGCTCATTATAAATAACAAGACACTCTTCCACTTTTATCACTTTGGGGCTATTTCAGAAACTGAAGCTATTTGAAAACAAAAGACCAAACATTATATCGAAAGATTCTGCCATTGTTCTTATAGCTTACAACATTACAAGGGATTTAGGAGTTGTGAGCCAGGAACAAAACATGAATATTAAATATACATTTCTTACTATAAATCACAATATCACAGAAATCAATGGATTCATCAAGAACAGAGTCCAGGGTGGTGGAGAAGTGATGTTAGCCGGTTGGCATTGTGAGAGGATATCTAGGTCTCTCCCCTTGAACTCTCAACTTGGACAACTGTAATTTAACAAAGGACTCCCTGTCAACACATAACTCCTCTGAGAAGTCCATGCATTGAGATATCTGAAGATGGACCTATCAGAGCAAACAGGGAAGATTGGATGGGGGAAAAGCAAATATGGGAGCTGCAGATGCGGTCTGGCATTCATCATGGCTCCAGCAGGCATTATAGCAGTGAAGGGTCAGAGTGCAACTCCCACTGGGTGAATTGGAGGAGCAGATACAGCAATAGGGCCTGGGTGGCTGGCACACATTGAGGCTGAGTCCAGACTCAGGGTCAGAGAATAGGTGCAAAGGGTGGAAGTGTTCCACAACCCATCAGCACAAGACAAAGTAATCCACAGATTTGGGAACCCACCCACCCATCTTCCTGAGGTCCACCTGAGAGTAAAATCCTCACTCACAAAAGGGCAAAAACAATTTTCCAGGATAAGTGATCTGTACTCATTGCGCCTAAATAAATCCACTAGAAAGAACAGAGCTGCAGATGCCGAACCGACTTCCCCGTCCACTCCTTCCACACCTATTGCCATGGAGCCTGGTAGAGACAGCTGGGTCATCTCGGACATAGTGGTTCTTCCAGTGGCTTCTGGCTACAGGAAGGTAGCACCAGGAACACACAGGCCAGAAGACCCATAGCCCACCACAGCCCACCACAGGGGCGGTGTCCTAAGAGCAAGGCAACTGGGTCATAATGGGGATGCCCACCTCCTCAGGGAGTACAGGGAATTTTCCATAGCCAAGGCTACACTGCCCCACAGAGATACCAGAAGCCCTACTAGTGCAGGTAAGAGAAAAATAAAACTTGAACTTCAGTACCACTTACTATAAAACAAAGGAAAACCCTCTGCTTATCAACTTGCCAAACAGACTCAAACACTTAAAAAAGAAGAGTTCATTCCCCCAAATGCCAAGGCAGAAAAATAACCCATCAAGCACAATGAATAACCAAGGTAAGAAGGGAGTTCAGAAATAAAATAAAAATCTCCAGAAAATAAACTTAAAGACATGGAAGATTGATTTAAATGCCAGAAAATTCAAGATTGCTGTTCTAAAAAAAACTCAGCAATATATAAGAAAAGTCAAAAAAACAATTCAGTGAGCTCAGAAATAAAATCAATGAACAAAAGAAGTATTTCACCCAAGAGATTGAAACTATAAAAAGAACCAAACAGAAATTCTGGAACTGAGAAACTCAATAAATGAGATGAAAAATGAACTAGTGAGCATAGGCAATAGAACAGACCAGACGGAGAAAAGAATTAGTGATGTTGAAGATTGAAATCTAGAAATGACTCAGGTGGAAGAAGAGAGAGAATTGAGAGTAAAAAAAAAAGAAAAGAAAAAAGAACTCTACAAGAACTTTCTGACTCCGTTAGAAAAAACAGTATAAAAATAACAGGTATACCAGAAGGACAAGAGAGAGAGAGAAGGGAACAGAGAGCCTACTCAAACAAATATTGATGAGAAATTCCCAAACTTATGGAAAAGAACTGGATCTTCAAATTTAAGAAGCTAACAGAATACCTAATTATCTCAATCCAAAAAGGCCTTCTCCAAGACACATTACATGAAAGCTGTCAAAACAAATGACAAAGAAAGAATTGTCAAGGCAGCCAAGGAAAAGAAGATGTTAACCTATAAAGAAAGCCCCATTGGATTATCATCAGATTTTTTCCAGTGGAAACCCAACAAGGTGAATCAAATATTCAAATTATTGAAAAAGGGAAATTACCAGCTAAGAATAATATATTCAACAAAGTTATCCATTAGATATTAAGGAGAAATAAAAACCTTGCCATACATACAGAAGCTGAGGGAATTTACCACAAGACCTAAATTATACAAAATGGTGAAGGTGCTCTTCTACCTGAAATAAAAAGATAAAGGAATACAAAACTGTGAGTAAGATGACTAACAGATGAACAGAAGCAAGAAATTACAATTGTTGTTCAGAATAGGGTAGTAAACACTTCAATATAACATAAAGAAGATTTTATTCCCACAAATGCTCAGGCAGAAAAGTAAGCCATCAAGCACAATGAATAACCAAGGTAAGAAGGCAGTTCAGAAAGAAAATAAAAAATCTCAAAACAAAACAATAGCTACTGCAATTTGTAAATGAAAACACAGCATAAAAAGGAATAGTTTGTGACAACAAAAACATAAAAGGGGTTGAGGGGAAGGACTGAATTTGCACAGGTGAATGGAGATTAAATGCGATCATGCAATCAGAAAAAATACAGGGCTATTGAACACATGAATCTTTTTCTTGCATAAACCTAATTGTAACCACAAAACAAAAATCTAGAATTGAGATACACATTAAGAAAAAATAAATAAAGGGAAAAAAAATCAAAGAATATTGGCAAACTGAAATAACAGAAACAGAAGAGAAAAGAAATAATAGAGATACAGAACTACCAGAATAAAAACATAAAATGGCTAAAGGAAATCTTCATATATCAATAATCAACCTAAATGTAAATGGACCAAACTCATCAATTGAAAGACACAGAGCAGTGGGACAAGTTTAAAAAAAAAAAAACCCCAACCACATGCTGCCTTCAGGAGAAACATCTCAGCTGCAAGGACAAACATAAACTCAAAGAGGTGGAAAATGAGACTCCAAGCAAATGGCCTCCAGAGAAAAGCAGGAGTATCCAAACTTAATCATACAAACAGATTTTTTTAAAAAAGGATAACAAAAGACAAAGATGGACATTTTAAAATGATAAAGGGGAAAATACATCAAGAAGACATAATACTTATTAATGTATATGCATCTACCCTGGGGGCACCAAAATATATACAGCAATTACTAACAGACCTAAAGGGAGAAAGTAACTAAAATACAACTATAGTAAGGAATCTAAATACCCCATTGACAGCAATGGATAGGTCATCCAAACAGAAAAGCAGTAAGGAAGTATTGGCCTTAAATGACACAGACCAGATGGACATAATCAATATTAATACAGCTTTTCATCCCAGAATACCAGAATATACATTTTTCTCTAATGTACATGGGACATTATCAAGGATAGATCATATGTTAGGGCACAAAACTATTCTCAACAAATTTAAGTAGATTGAAATCATTCCAAACATATTCTCCAACCACAATGCTTTGAAACCGGAAATCAACTGCAAAAAAAGAAAGTGGGAATAAACCACAAATATGTGGATATTAAACACCATGCCACTAAAGAACAACTGGGTCAAAGGAAAAAATAAAAGATATTAAAAAATACATAAAGGCAAATGAGAATGACACATCAAAATTTGGGGGATGAAGCAAAGATAGTAATAAAAGGGAAGCTTATATCATTATACGCCTATCTCAAGAAACAAGAAAACTCTCAAATAAACAACCTAACATTTCAATATAAAGAAAGAGAAAAAGAACAAATGAACTTCAAAGTCACTAGAAGCAAGGAAGGAAATAATAAAAATTCTCTCTGCATTGCCAAGAGAAGGATGTTGGGGAGGAATAATTTTCTCTTCTTCCCTTCTAGATTCATTGACTATTCTAATAATTAAATTGAAATGAGACTTTAACAGAAGGGAAATAAATTTTATACATGTGGGATCCCCATAAAACAATGAGACTCCCTAGCAGTCAGGTAATTAAGGTTTATACACCATCCTGAGCTAAGGAGGCTGGGGCTTCAAAGAATTGGAAGACAACTCCCAGGAAAATAAGAACAGCAAATGTTTGGTAAATTGATGCTTGCCATGCCATGCAGAGAACTCTTTCCTATGTAAAAATTTCTCTCTTTTATTCTTCCTATGTAAGAATTTCTCTCAATTCTTTCTTTCTGATAATAACTCTCTTCCTAGGACAGGCCTCCTATCTAATTTCTTTTTATTTTAAAGATTTTATTTATTTATTCTTAGAGACAGGGAAGGGAGGGAGAAAGACAGGGAGAGAAACATCAGTGTGAGGTCGCCTCTTGTGCACCTCCTACTGGGGACCTGGCCCACAACCCAGACATGTGCCCTGACTGGGAATTGAACCCACGACCCTTTGGTTCACAGGTCAGCACTCAATCCACTGAGCCACACCACCCAGGGCTGCCTAATTTCTTTTAGGCAATTAAGGGGAAGGTAAAAAGCTCTTCCTGAGTCTGCTCGGTCTCAATCACCTTTAGCTCAAAAAAATCCACATACTAAAGTGGCCCATTCTGGGGCAGCTGGCCAGCTATTCCACTCATGCAAGGAAGATAATTAGCAATGTGTGGATCAGAGCAACCCACTTCCCCTTAGCAAAACTCAGTCTGGATTGGCCAAGACCCAGCCTTGGCCACAGACAAGCGAGTGGGCCCTGCACAGACTGGCAGAACCACTCAGCCGATTCCAGCTCAGACCACCCAACCTCCAATCTGAACCACAGTCTCAAAGGAAATAATAAGTGGTTTTTGTTTTAAGCCCTGAGTTCTGGAGATGACAGCAATTAACTAAGTGAGACAATGTTCAAAATACTTTGAGGAAGTATTTTTACTTTGAGCATAATAAAGAAGGTAGAAGATGTGACACTAAAGGGCTACAGGGAAATTCTCTAGCAATGACATAAGGACATATAAACAAAAGCTATCACAAAAAGCAATTAGAGCATCTGAAATGCCAAAAATATATCAGTATTGCTAATTAGGTGAAATAAAACAGGTGTCAGTAGACTAACCTCAAGGGACTATCCATAGCCATATGTACCTTTATGTCATTAATACGCCCAAGATAGCAGTCTTCATTTTGTCCTTACTAAATATTTTTCAGCTAACAAAGTTCTTCACTTCATATTGTAAAATAATATTTCTGTATCTTCCATCAAGATGTATAATCATGATAATAGTGTTAAGATGATTTATAAGCCCTGGTTGGTGTGGCTCAGTACATTGGGTGCCAGCCTGTGAACCAAAGGGTTGCCAGTTCAATTCCCAGTCAGGGCACATGCCTGGGTTGCAGGTCAGGTCCCCAGTAGGGGGTATGCAAGAGGCAACCACACATTGATGTTTCTCTCCCTATCTTTCTCCCTCCCTTCCCCTTTCTCTAGAAATAAATAAATAAAATCTTCTTTTAAAAAAGATGATTTATAAGCTAAATGCTGAAGACCGAATATGTCCCTATTTTCCAATCTCCACAAATTCCATAAAATTCTTTACACAATTCCATCAAATTGATGGCACTAAATATATACACACACACATATACATATGTGTATATACATACACATATATAAATGTGTGTATGTGTGTGTATATATATATATAAATAAGTTGGTGAACATTTTTATAAGGTGGAAGAAGCAAAATCTAATGACAGAACTCCACTTTGAGACAAAATTGGTTTATTATTTAGGATATCATCAGTCTCAAGACTTAATTCAATAAATTTTAGGTCTAGCACAGATATTCAAAGATTCTTCCTCTGTTTATCAATGAAACTCTCTATTCTTTCTGGACAAATCTTAGTACTTTTGTTCACACCATGGGATTAGAAGAATCCAGGCAGATATCTAGAATCAGATCAAATCAGGTCAGATGCAACTTTGTGAGCTCTGTGTTAGAAATGAAAACTAGAAAAGAAAGAGGGAGAGTTGACTGTTTTTACCAAACTATCATTCAGGTGGATGGGTATTCACAGGATAGAGTAGATGGAGCAGCTGTGTTGGGGGGTGGGTACAGTACTAAGCAATTGAGCAATTGAGAAGAAAAGGTAATTTTGTGCTAGAGTCATTACAGGAAGCTCCATGGAGAAAATGGTACATATATTGGGCTTTGGATCAAGAGACAGGCTGCTACCCAGCCAGAGGACAACAATAATTCAAAAACCAACAACAATCACAAGAAAACCTAACACCAAAAAAAAAACGTTATTAAACAAGGATGAGTCAAAGTTAATATACTATATGAATGATACCTCTTAGACCATGACAAATATTAATTTCAATCCAATGCCACATCTGAAAATAAATGCCCTTTGGTGATTTACAATCTCTTATTTTAGAAGCCCAAGGATTTCTTCTTATTATGAAAGACTTATTGCCCCATGAATCAGAAGTGAGGGTAAAAAGCGGAAAGATGGCGTCGGAGTAGGAGGGAGTGGGATTGGCATCCTCCAGCCCACTGGTGGGATATCTGACTGATTTTCTGAGGAGCGGAGCAATCGCCCAGCTGTATTCCAGGAAGATTGGTGACCAGGATTGCACATAAAACTGAAAGATCAGCCGGTAGGGAGTCTGCTTTGGAGTGAAGGGGTCCCTCCAGACTCGCGGGGAGCCGGGAGGTCAGCGGATCCAGTCGCAGCAGCTTCCCCGGTCTGTTCCAGGATCCATGGGAGGGAGCTGGATTGGGGTGTGTGAGTAGCCAAAGCAGGCTCACGCGTCTGTTGGGAGAGCCTCGGTCCGCGAAGCCAGTCAGGGGCGGCTGGGGGTTGTGCCCTACCGGGCGCCCACGCCTGCGGCTTGCAAGCCCCGAATCCAGAGATAAAAGCAGTCAACAAATACAGGGGCACAGAGTTCATTCTGGGAGGGCCTGAGACACAACCCAGCCACTGTGATCGGAGACCTGTGGTACAGACTCCCTCCGTGGGAGAAAAACAAGGGAGCGCCATTGAACTCCACTGAGGGGAGACACAGAACTTACAAACTCTGACTCAGGGTGGGGGTCAGGCAGCCCAGAGGAGGTGCTGCGAACTCCTAGCAACTCGGCTGGAGGCAGGACAGCAGCTGAGAGTGCAGCCCAGGAAGCAAGCAGGGGAAGTCTGATATCTTCCCAGCCTGTCGCAGCCCTGACCAGACGCTGTTGAAGCCAGCCAGCAGAAGTCTTTTTTTTTTCTTACTTTCTTTCTTTTTTCTTTCTTTTATTTTCTCTGTTTCTTTGTTTGTTTTTCCCCATCCTTCTTCCTATCTGTCCTTCTATATTTTTTAACTCCTACCTTCCCTTCATTTGGTATTCCTAGTTTTCTCTTCTTTTTATTTCTTATTTTTTATTATTTTTTATTTTATGTTATTTTAGTATTATATTTTCTTTATCTTTCTTTTTCCTTTTCTTTTGCTTTCTTTTCTTTCTTTTTCTCCTATCCCCTCTCTTCTTTTTCCACAGGTGAGACATTAAAACCTGGAATTGTGAAGAGAATAGAGTGGGACCCAGACAAGAGTCAGCCCAAAAAACAGAGACAGTGACAAAAAATTAACTGTGCTGCTCCAGAGAACTTGACAGATCAATTTAAGAATCAGAGGCTAGCAAGAAGAATCCCACAAACAATGGGAAGACAAAGAAACAATCCCCAAATGAAAGGAAAGGAGGAAGCCCCAGCAAGAATGATAAATGAAACAGAGGCAAGCCAACTATCAGATATTGAGTTCAAAGCATATGTTATCAGGCAGCTCAAAAAACTCAAGAAGCTTGATGAACTCACAGAAAACTACCAGGAACCACAGGGAAACTATAATGAACTCACTGCAAACTATGTCAACATGAAAAAGGAAATAGACTATTCACAAGGGCCAAGAGAAAATGAAGAATACAATATCTGAATTGAAGAACACAATAGAAGGAATCAAAAACAGGCTCCATGAGGCAGAGGATCAGATCAGTGAGCTGGAGGACAAGGTTGAAAAAAGCACGCAAAAAGAGCAAGAACAGGAAAAGAGGCTCAGAAAGAATAAAGAGATATTAAGGGAAATGCAGGACAACATGAAACGTAATAATACTCGTACAATAGGGATACCAGAAGGAGAGGAAGAGAGACAAGGGATGGAAAACCTGTTTGAAAAAGGAATGATGGAAAACTTCCCTAATCTGATGAGAGAAAAAGCCACACAAATCCAGGAAATACAGAGGGTCCCAATCAAAAGGAACCCTAACAGGCCCACTTCAAGACACATCATCACTAAAATGGCAAAATTCCAAGACAAAGAGAGAATCTTAAAGGCAGAGAGGCAGAAACAGGAAGTAACATACAAGGGAGCCCCAATAAGGTTAGCAGCTGACTTCTCAATGGAAACACTCCAAGCCAGAAGGGAATGGCAAGAAATATTCCAAGTAATGAGAACCAGAGGCCTGCAACCAAGACTACTCTACCCAGCAAGGCTCTCAATCAAGATAGATGGCCAAATAAGGAGCTTCCCAGACAAAAGAAATCTAAAAGAATACACCTCCTCCAAACAAGCTATGCAAGAGATGCTAAAGGGACTGATTTAAGGAAAGGAAGGGAAAGAGAGAGAGTGAGGAACACAGGTAGAAAATTTTTTAAAAAGGCAATGAATAAGTACCAATCAATAATAACCTTAAACGTAAATGGATTAAAGGCTCCAATTAAAAGACATAGAATACCGGAATGGATAAGAAAGCATGACCCACACATATGCTGCCTACAAGAGACCCACCTCAGGACAAAAGACTTACACAGACTGAAAGTGAAGGGCTGGAAACAAGTTTTCCAAGCAAACGGACAAGAAAAAAGAGCTGGGGTAGCAATACTCATATCAGAAAAAACAGACTTCAAAAAAAGGGCCATCAAGAGAGATCCAGAAGGACACTTTATAATACTCAAGGGAAGAATCCACCAAGAGGACATAAATATTGTAAATATATATGCACCCAACACAGGAGCACCCAAATACATAAAGAAAATCTTGGAGGACTTCAAGAAAGACATTGATAACAACACAATGATAGTAGGGGACTTTAACAACCCACTGTCAAAAATGGACAGATCCTCCAAACAAAATATCAGCAAAGACATTGTGGCATTGAACAATACCCTAGAAGAAATGGACTTAACTGATATATATAGGGTCCTACACCCCAAAGAAGCTAAATACACATTCTTTTCAAATGCACATGGAACATTTTCAAAAATAGACCATATGATAGGACACAAAACAAGCCTCAACAAATCCAAGAAAATTGAAATCATACCAAGTATTTTCTCTGACCACAAGGGTCTGAAATTAGAAACCAACCCAAAGGAAAATACCCCAAAACACTCAAAATCATGGAGACTGAATAGCATGCTATTAAACAATGAATGGGTGAAGGACGAGATTAGGGACGAAATCAGGAAGTTCCTTGAAACAAATGAAAATGAACTGACAACAACCCAAAACTTATGGGACACAGCGAAGGCAGTCCTGAGAGGGAAGTTCATAGCGATACAGGCCTAC